>JBBGZY010001430.1:1810000-1936068 GCA_037952925.1 Lithobates clamitans | reverse complement strand
ACACGGCAACCAGCCTCCCGACCTGCTCCTTAGCAACCAGTTATATACAGTGAATGTAAAAAATAAAAAAACACACAAATCACAGTAAAACCGCAAAAAATGCTCAAAAGCAACATGCATAGGTGAATCGAGCCTTAAGGTGGACTCTCAGACTTTTTTCAGTTTAAGAGACAGAGTCATTTTAAGCACTGCATAAGTAGGATGAAAACACATAAAAGGAAACATGAAAGATAAAAAAAAGAAGTTAAAATAAATCAAAACCCTATCTGAATGACATTTGCTAAAGCTCCGTGTATCATAAACATTTATTTAAATAAAATGCAAGTTTATCACTAACTTCCTGTCTTCATTAAGGATGAGCTCAGGCGTGTTCGCAACCCACACGTGCGGAGCCCGCCAGGAAGTCGGCACTGCACAGCGCTAATCACAGGCAGTGAGACATTTTCCCGAACCGCAGCTGCAGACATAGAGAAATGTCTCACTGCCTGTGATTAGCGCTGTGCAGTGCCGACTTCCTGGCGGGCTACGCATGTGCGGGTTGCGAACACGCCTGAGCTCATCCTTTGTCCACATGTACTCTAGCGATGGCTGCATGGCATTTCTGCATGGTTGGTTTCATGATGTTGACAACAATTGACTGTATATACCTAATGGGGTTAATTTACTAAAACTGGACAGTGCAAAATCTTGTGCAGCCCTGTAGGGAAACCAATCAGCTTCCAGTTTTTTCTTTTTGTCAAAGCTTAATTGAACAAGCTGAAGTTAGAAATTGATTGGCTACCATGCACAGCTGCACCAGATTCTGAGTGCTCCAGTTTTCGTAAATCAACCCCAATGTGTGTTAAAGCGGGAGTCCGGCGACCAATCTTTTTTAGGTCATTGAGACACTTTGCTAATCGCAAAATAATACTCATAGTTTGGGTGTAATATTTCCGCCTCTGTCTGTTTTCGTACTGAAGAAAATGTGATGCTGGCTGTTTCCATCTTGCTTGTGGGCATGTGAAGCCCACAAGCATTGATTTCCTGGATGCCGTGAATGCTGTTCATTCACAGCTTGTTCACACGCATGATCATTGTTCCCGCACTGAATCTTGGGAAGCCTGACACTAAGCTCCCAGGAGACAGTGCGGCGCCGGGGAAAGGCAATAAACACACCTACTCCCATGGGAGGAGAGACAGGAAGTACCAGAATAAAGTACAATATAAAGGTAATTACAGCGATAAAAAATTTTTTCCTGTGGCATTTCAACATCTATGCAATTAACTGAAGGGGGTAAGATTAAGTTAAAAATTGAGTGGAACCCCGCTTTAAAAATGGCCACTTGTCATCTCCATTGAAAGCCCACATTACAAGGGGACAACACAGAAGAACAATCAAACTTTTGAAATCACATTAGCATAATTATGAGATTTTAGTGATTAGGTTTAGATATAATTGAATGCATATAAAATGCATATAAAAAATAAATAAATCATTCACATGGACTGACCTTGAACAAGGGCTGGTATGTGATGTCCAGCATTCTCCCGTCTAAGGAGGAGGAGCAAGCAGTGAAGACGTGGTTTTGGGAGGGCGGTATAAAGTTCTCCCTCTAGTTGGGGTGAAGGTTTATCAGGGCAGAAGATTGACACCTGTAATATAGTAATAATCAGGATTGGTGATTAACTTTGAACAGTTTTGTTGTTACATGCTTGTGAAAATAACTAGCGTTACAGATAATAGTCTTGTTCGATACTGCACCTGACTTGAAGACATGTTCATCATTGCAGCACGCTTAGTAGAGAAACGAAGGTTCTGGAGGCCGTGAATACTGAATCCTCGCTGGCAGCATGTGTGAATTATATCTCCGTAAGCATATGGAGGTATGGCAGGGGAGACTGCAAGAAATATGTCTCCTGGAGGAGCCAAGAAATAAATGAATATATTTAATGCCCATACACCTGACATTGGAGGGCCAGTCTGACTGACCACCAATCAATCCTTAAAAGTCTATCCTATTTTACTATCAGCTAATGTAGGTTGTGGTTTTATTTCTTTATATAGCTACACATTCCAAAAAACTTAACAAGGAACACAAACCAATTACATTAGTTCATGTGCTACAGCAGCATACAGTCTGGTGTTCTTGACATAGTCATATACATGCAGATGCAAATACATATACAGTTAGATCCATATATATTTGGACACAGGCACAATTTTATTTTATTTTTTTCAGGTATTTACCAAAACATATTGAAGCTATAACTATATAATGAATATGGGCTAAAGGTGCGCACTCAGGTTTAATTTGAGGGTATGTAAATCCAAATCGGAGGAAGGGTTTAGGAATTACATCTCTTAAGAATAGTCCCCGTCCCCCCCCCTCCTATTTTAAGGGACCAAAAGTAATTGGAAAATTGAATCAAAAGCGGTTTCATGGCCAGGTGTGGGCTACTCCTTCGGTATTTCTTCATCATTTAAGCAGGTAAAAGGTCTGGAGTTGATCCTAAGTGTGGTGTTTGTATTTGGAATCTATTGCTGCGAACCTACATCATGCGTTCAAAGGAGCTGTCCATGCAAGTGAAACAGGCCATTGTAAGGCTTAAAAGGTAAACAAATCCTTCAGAGAGATAGCAGCAACTTTAGAAGTGGCCAAATCAACAGTTTGGTACATTCTGAGAAAAGAAGAACACACTGGTGAGGTCAGCAACATAAAAAGGCCTGGACGTCCACGGAAGACAACAGTGGTGGATGATCACAGGATCCTCTCTATGGTAAAGAAAAACCCATTCACAACATCCAGACAAGTGAAGGACTATCTCCAGGAGGAGAGTACTTGATATTTATGTTCAACCCCTTGAGAATTAAAGCTGAAAGTCTGCACTTCAAATTCATTTGGATTGTTTTGTTTTAACTTTATTCTGGTGGCATACAAAGCCAAAAGTATGAAATTTGTGCCTGTGTCCAAATATATATGGACCGAACTGTACTTTGCAGTGTGCTGTTTTCTTCCTCTGACCTGTCACTGCTAAGTTCTGCACTGATGCAGCGTGTGGAAGAGGAGAACCAGTTTGCGGTGGAGAACATAGGCATCCGACGGTCTTGGAAGTGTTGAATGCCGAAGAGGCCTTCCAAAGATGTAGCACTGGAACAAATGGGAGGTCGGAGAAACTGCAGGGTCTCTCTTAAAACATCTCTATATCACCATATTGTAAAACTAAAGGGGGGGGGGGGGTGGATGTGTATTTCTGAAGTGTAGTTTATGAATGGCTTTTCAGACAACACACTCAGGTGACCATTGCGCGATAAATGGCTGTGATGTGAATTGCAGCTCAGATCACAGCCATGATGTACAGAGCCAATCAGAGTGGCTCTCTACCTTGTAATTGCTGTAAACCAAATAATGGTAGTAGTGTTTAAAAACATTCAGCCCATTGACAATAGAGGAAGCTTCCCTTCCTCCATTGTGAACAGGCTGAAAGTTTGAAAACACAGCAAAAAGGAGGATCAGCAGATCGAAAGTGAAGGTGTCTTAAAGTGCCACCGATCACCAATGATGATCGGATTGTTTCTTTATATAAAAAGATATGTTGCTGTAGCTCAGAGTTCAGTATCCATTCCCTAAACAACCTAGTTTACCAGAGTGCAACGAGCCAGACCACCACCCATCTGCTACAGTGGAGCCCTAATGAGTGGTTTACCTGGAGCGGACCATGTATTTTCCAAATGTATCCATCTCCATGGACAGCTTGAGAAGAATAAGTTAATGCCATTGACTAGGTTCTGCTCTCTGCATACATGTCATACTGAAGTCAAGGTGCCCTATTTCAGGACATTGACTGGTTACATCATTATCAAAGACACAACCATGATAAAGGAATCCCTGAGCACTATGGGTCTTCTTAAGAAAAGCACAAAAATGGCTTGGGGCAGTTGTTTCAATCATGATGTCTCTAGCTGAATCCTTAGACTGAGCTATTTAAAAGGGAGGGATGGGGTATTTGTAGACTGAAGCTTGAGTTATTGAGATCCATTAACAAGGCACTTTTTGCAACACATGAAAAGACACGCCAAATGAATAATGAGACAACAATATTTACTTGCACTATTTCTTATTAACATGACTAAAAAATTAATATATATTTTTAACCCTTAGCACAAAGACAATATACACAAAACCAACATACGGTCCCTTTAAATTGACCTACTTCATACCATAGCCATGACCTTCACTATGGTCTAGTAGGTAAAAGGCACAACCCTGTACTGAAAACTCCTGTAACACTTACCCTGAGTTGTGGCAGTCAACAAAGCAGCAGGACGGCACAAATGGGATTCCTGGGAAATGCAGTCTTTTTCTGCGGGGCTCAGAGATCTAAGACATTAAATCAGAATAACAATGGTTACATACAGGGGCGTTGCTAGGTCTACAAAAGATCTGGGGCTAGAGCCCATAGCAGAGTAGTAAAGAAAGTCATACGCATGGGTGGGCATACACATGTATATACAGTAATATACGTGTGTGTGTGTATATACCCCCAGAGAGCCCCCCCTTACATCAGGACCCCCAGAGAGCCCCCACTTACATCAGGGTCCCCAGAGAGCCCACCCTTACATCAGGGTCCGCAGAGAGCCCCCCGCTTACATTAGGGTCCCAGAGAGCCCCCCCTTACATCAGGGTCCCCAGAGAGCCCACCCTTACATCAGGGTCCGCAGAGAGCCCCCTGCTTACATTAGGGTCCCCAGAGAGCCTCCCCCTTAAAATCAGGTTCCCAGAGAGCCCCCCACTTATATCAGGGTCCCCAGAGAGCCTCCCCCCCTTGGGGACCCCTGAAGAGACTCGGGGCTATGGGCCCCAGATTCGGGGCTATAGCCCCAAAAGCCACCCCCTAGCAACGCCACTGGTTACACAAACAACAACACAGCCACAAAGGGCTTCTGTGAATCTAAAGACTTGTATTACCTTCCTCTAGGTGGGTTCTGAATGCCAATCTTCATACAGTCATTACTTCGTATTCTCCCCCCAAACCACAGGCTCAGGTCTCTCAAAATACATCCCGAGGTACGAGAATAATGCAGCAGAGGCTTCTCTTTTGTCTGACCATAAACTGCACTCAGCGAATTCTGGTCTGTCAGTCGGGCAAGTATGGGATCACAAGGGCCTGATATGTTCCCGCATAGCTCCAGTGCATGAGACCCACGCAGGGCCAAAGCCAAGAAAGGAGGGTACTGCATGTCTCCAATGGCATTAGAATTCAGGCCTGGAAACAAAGAAAATGTACTCTTCATTATAAAGTAATCTGATCAAGCTTCTAGTATGATAATCACGGCCATTACATACCTTTACCAAAGTCAGACTGGAGAGTAGAGGATTGTGGGTAGAGCAGTCTTAGACCACACACTTCCAGCCCCGCTGTAAGGATAAGGTGGAGGGTGTGGTGAAATGCAATGGGGCAACGCAGTAGAGTGTCAAACAATACGACAGGCACTACCTGAGCAGAGAAGATGGATTTAAAAGTAAAAAAAATTAAAGGGTAAATTAACCTTAACAAGGAACTTCTCTTTATTTAGTGCGATAAAGCTGAAATCTGGGTGAAATAAAAAAAAGTTACCCTTGCAGCAAGGTGCCTCCTGCCCTGCACAGGTTAAATGCTTTTTTATGTCTATATTCTTTCACGCAGGCAGCCCGAGGGGGCAGTAAAAACAGGTTTTTGAGCCTCGGTTTTACCGCCCCCCGATCAGACACCCAAATCCTAACATTACAGCCTGACACGGCTGCTCACATGACGCGCCCGCGATGCTTTGCTTCACAGCCATGGCATTTTTAACTCAGGCTGCAGAGTTTGACAGGTGGCACTGCCTGTCAAACTCACTCATTGAGGTTGATGGGGCTGCGCCACAACTGTGTGCAATGCAAGCAACTGCCGAGCGGTAGTGCGGCATTTACAGGGTTAAATTAGGCAGTGAGGATGTGATATAATGCCTTCACACCACCAGTCAAATGCCCTGCAGGTTCTGCATTGTATGGGACAACTCCAGAGAGCCTGCAACAAACAGAGCGGTGAAGAGAAGCAGCTCCGGGGAACTGGTTATGTAGCTGGGAAGAAGCCTGTGGAAATGAGGAATATGATAAGTAAAACTGCTTCTTATGCTCCGTCTAGACAAAAATTATCATTTAACCCTTGCATTGTAGAGGAGCCCCACAGCAAGGGTTACCTTTTGTTCTACCCAGAGTCCAGCTATACCAGTAAAAGCGTTTAAAGCGTTTGTTATATTTGTTCAAAAGAACCTATTAATCTTGCCAGAAATGTGAGCTAGTAACTTCTGTCTGTGCTGCAGTTTTATCATTTACACTGTGCCCAGTTACAGTGAGGAAAAAAGGTATTTGATCCCCTGCTGATTTTGTACATTTGCCCACTGACAAAGAAATGATCAGTCCAGAATTTTAATGGTAGGTTTATTTTAACAGTGAGAGACAGAGTAACAAAAATATCCAGAAAAACGCATTTCAAAAAAGATATAAATTGATTTGCATTTTAATGAGTGAAATAATGTATTTGATCCCCTATCAATCAGCAAGATTTCTGGCTCCCGGGTGTCTTCTATACAGGTAATGAGCTGAGATTAGGAGCACTTCTTTAAAGGCAGTGCTCCTAATCTCAGTTTGTTACCTGTATAAAAGACACCCGTTCACAGAATCAATCAGATTCCAATCTCTCCACTAGGGCCAAGACAAAAGAGCTGTCCAAGGATGTCAGGGACAAGAGATTGTAGACCCACACAAGGCTGGAATGGGCCACAAGACCATCACCAAGTGCTTGGTGAGAGGGTGACATAAGTTGGTGCGATTATTCGCAAATGGCAGAAACACAAAATAGCTGTCCATCTCCCTCGGTCAGGGGCTCCATGCAAGATCTCACCTCGTGGAGTTTCAATGATCATGAGAATGCTGAGGAATCAGCCCAGAACTACACGGGAGAATCTTGTCAATGATCTCAAGGCAGCTGGGACAATAGTCAAGAAAACAATTGGTAACACATTACACCAAGAAGGACAAGAAAGTACATGTACAGGCTCGTCTGAAGTTTGCTAATGAACATCTAAATGATTCAGAGGAGAATTGGGTGAAAGTGTTGTGGTCAGATGAGACCAAAATCAAGCTCTTTGGCATCAACTCAACTCGCCTTGTTTGGAGGAGGAGGAATGCTGCCTATGACCTCAAGAAAATCATCCCCACCGTCAAACATGGAAGTGGAAACTTTATGCTTTGGGTGGTTTTTCTGCTAAGGGGACAGGACAACCTCACAGAATAAAAGGGAAGATGGACGGTGCCATGTACCGTCAAATCTTGGGTGAGAACCTCCTTCCCTCAGCCAGGGTATTGAAAATGGGTCGTGGATAGGTATTCCAGCATGACAATGACCCAAAACACATGGTCAAGGCAACAAAGGAGTAGCACAAGAAGAACCACATTAAGGTCCTGGAGTGGCCCTAGCCAGTCTCCAGACCTTAATCCCATTAAAAATATGTGCAGGGAGGTGAAGATTCGAGTTACCAAACGCCAGCCTCGAAACCTTAATGACTTGGAGAGGATCTGCAAAAAGGAGTGGGACAAAATCCCTCCTGAGATGTGTGCAAACCTGGTGGTCAACTACAAGAAACATCTGACCTCTGTGATTGCCAACATGTTTTGCGAAGGGGTCAAATCCTTATTTCACTCATTAAAATGTAAATCAATTTATAACTTTTTGGAAATGCGTTTTTCTGGATATTTTTGTTGTTATTCTGTCTCTCACTGTTAAAATAAACTTACCATTAAAATTATAGACTAATCATTTATTTGTCAGTGGGCAAACGTACAAAATCAGCAGGGGATCAAATCCTTTTTTCCCCTCACTGTTTCTGAGGATCACAGGACCCCTCCTTGCTTCTACAGTAAGATGAGGGAGCATTGTCATCCTAGGACAGGATGCATGTAACTGGCAGTATCACTAGGCAAAAATAAAGAAAAAAAGTTTGAAAAAAAAAACCAAAACTAAATGTAGCCATCACATCTAGGGACTTGGCTGCATTTTACAACATTTTTGTTCCTGGGATTAGATACGTCACCCACTTAAAATATATAGATGCCCACATGCCCCACACATGCGCCCATGGGAAGCGGAGCTTTCTGTGCTGAAAGCGCACTCACTTCGCACCCCCTGCACATTGACCAAGTAGTCAAAGACAGCTCTCAGTCAGTATGGGAGTTGGCAGGATCGGCTCCCGATCTTGTGACCACTGTGACAGCCAATCACAGTGGTCACATGATTGCTGATCTTTTCCACCCCCGAGCTTACAGACCTTATTAAAGTGATGTCAGGGATGGGTGGGAAGAGGGTTACCAACTGGTTGGTTGCTAAAGGCAACACAGATACTTTTCTTTTATCTTTGTACACAAGACCCAGTGACAGTTTCAGTCCATGAGAGATGCATCACCTCCATGTCATTGTCTGTTGAAATGTTAGGAGAAAGAGGACACAGCTTCTCTTCAGTCTCCAGTGTCTGCCAGAAGAATCCAGAGGATGAGGAGAACACTTTATACACCGCCTAATAAGAAAACAGATTTTTTTATAAAACAGCTGAACTGCAAACACAAAATCAGTGATAGCAGCAAATGTACTACAATCACATCACTAACGATGCCTCTATGAGCTAAAATTTTGTTGCTGAATTTAAGGGGACGTGAAGGCAACTCTTTTATCATGTATCTGGAACTAAATCTTGGCCCATGCTTGGGAAATGTTTCCTATAGGCTGTAGAGGTGACAGTCAAATAAAAACGGAAGTGATCAGTAAAACAAGGGTATCTATATGGTGTATCATTTTATTAAGGAGTCAGGCCTAGAGGACATCGCATGCCTACTGAACAAATTAAACATGTCTAGGGTGGAACTGTTCAGCTGATATCAATTGTCACACGATCTACAATGCCTAGCTAAAACAGGTCAAGGATACTTCTGTTATGATGGCATTTGAATGTTTGTGTGAGCGCTATGAGGGTTATAGGGTAGGCTCTATATACCCATTTCGTTGATTCCCCCATACGCTGCCTCAGCTTTAGATGTGGGAACAGGACTTGGATACTCTTGTAGAACAAAGGGACTGGTCCAAGTGGTTTGACAGAATGTAAAAGGGTATTTTAAATTTGTCTCTGGGGAATCAAATTATAAAGTCTTCCCTAGATGAGATTTGCTACTATCTAGAGTTGCAAAATGTCTCCTAACCCCTTTCCCGACAGCTTTCCATGGTGTGACCAAAGATGAGAACTGTTTCCTGTGTGGAGGCAATGCAAGGTGCAGCGATTTAGGACATGTGTCTTTGGACTCCTCCTAGGTCACAAGCATAAATATACTGAAAACGGCTTAGGCTGCCTTACTGAATAAACCTAATCCAGATATCCCAAAGCTCTCACACTCATATTCTTTGCTCTCCTACCCACTAAAATAGCCATTGCTAAGACATGGAAAACCTCCACGATAAGCTTGGAATTTTTAAAGTATAAATGATCTTGGATTATGATCCACAAAAAATTAGCTAACATAGCTAAATATAAAAACAAACAATCTTAGGAGGACATGAGAACCCTGGACAAAATATATCCAACTTTGACCTTGGAGTTTTGTAGGTGTTGTGGGCTCTTTTTGGGGTAGGGGGCTGACTTGCTGCTTTAGGGGCTGACCAGGCACAGGGGCTGAATGATGGCATATTTTACATCTCTTGTCTTTAAGTCTTCTTACTTTTACAACTCTTGCTGTTCTTTCCATCCCTTCTCCTCTCTCTCCCCGTTACAAATTCAGTTACTTTGTGCAGTGTTAAAGTGCAAAGAAAGACCGGGAGAAAATGAAAGTGCCCATGCCAGAAGTGGGCACTGACAGCACAGCTCTGGAGGGCAATGTTTGTCAACGAGGTCTGTCATAATGTGCTAATATGAGGTGCATACTGGCACATTATGCCATATCGCTCCTAGGGGCCCATTTAATTTAAAAAAAAAAACTGAGCTTAACTCCAATTTAGACTTGCAATAAGTGGAATGTTTAGTTTTAGGAATGTTCATTTGATTTTCTAATTGTTAGTGGGGTCACATTGGCATTAATTTTCAACTGTGGTAATGAGAAAGTTCGAAGGAGCAGGGTATAGTTACATCTAGTTCATCAAGTCCATCTAGTTCAGGGTGGGAATTTTTTCTTGAATTAATTTCAGTGCATGTGATTTTCATTCATAAAAGTCCATTTATTCCAGAATCAAATTTTAAATTATTAACATTCGTTAAGAATTTTTGCAAGAATGTTTGTATAAATTTTCCCACAAATGTTCGTTCAAAAATCTACTATTGTATGGTCAACATTCGAATTTTCAGTCACAGAACATCACCTTGTTACATAATTACAAAGGAAGGTTGAAAAAGGACACAAGTCCATCTAGTTCAACCAAAAGAGGGGGAAAAAAAAAAGAAAAAACCTATATGCACAGTTGATCCAGATAAAGAAAAAAAAAAACAGCGACAGCTCCCCAGGAGGCAATCAGATATTTCCTCAATCAACAATTCCTGGCATTATTACCTCTAAATGTAGGTATCTAGTTATATTTTGTGCATATAGGAATGCATCTGGCTCTTCTTTTTAAAAAGACAATCTACTGCTCTGGACAGAACTAGTTCTTGATGTCTATTCCTCATTTTCCATACTCTCACTGTGAAGAAGCTTTTGCATACATGGAGGTTAAATCTTTATTCCTCCAGGCCTTAAGAGTTCCCCCTTGTCTTCTGTGATGACCTGAAAGTGAATAACTCAACACCAAGTTCACTATATGAACCACTTATGTATTTGTACATGTTGCTCATATCCCTCCTTAATCATTTCAAGAGAGAATAAATTCAGTTCCTCTAATCTTTCCTCATAGCTGATCTCCTCCATGCCTCTTATCAGTTTGGTTTCCCTTCTCTGCACTCTCTCCAGTTCCCCGATATCCTTTTTGAGAACTGGTACCCAAAACTGAACTGCTTATTCCAGATGAGGTCTTACTGATGATTTGTACAGGGCCAACATTATTCACCTTTCTCTGGAGTCTATACCATCTCTAAAACAAGAAGGAATTTTGCTAGCTTTAGAAACTGCAGCTTGGCATTGCATGCTATTTTTAAGCCTATGATCTATCAAAACACCCAGATCCTTGTCCACCATTGACTTCCCTAGTTGTTCTCCTCCTAAAATGTATGATGCATGCATGATTTTAACCCCCAAGGGCATAACCTTGCTGCTGTGATTCACAATGTATGACATGTATTTTCAACTCTTGTGACGTGCTAATGGTGTACCACACCCACGTGAGGAATCAAAAATTGTGGCGCTATCCTAAACACACATGTGTTGACACTATATCCAGTGCTCCCTCTCCCAATAGACAGTCTCTCACCAGCTCTCTCTGCCTCCACTCTCGTATGAGGCTAACAAGCATAGGAGTATCCAGGCTACCAGCAGGGGTTAGGTTTAAACCATCCAGAGATTTCCTCCATATAAGAATGAGAAAAAACTCCCAATAGTGTGATAACGTAACAACTTTTAATGACACACACTTCAAATAACACTTCAAAAGATGCACTCACATTGTATCAAAAATATAAAAGCACAGCACAACTCCACGGCAATCAGCACACTGAAATATCAACACAGCGATCTGGACAAGCCTCCCTGGGGGGTATGCGGTCACGGCGGACCCTGTCACAGCTGGCGTGTCAGAAGATTCTCTCACCCTCTCCTCGCTCGCTTATCCACCGGAACCTCCGTCTCCCCTGTTAGGCTAACCTCACCGATCGCTTGCTCCTGTCACCTAGTGTGTAGTAATTATTCTCCGCTCGGCCACGCCCCCGACATGTTTCGCTACAACTGTAGCTCAATCATGATTAAGCTACAGTTGTAGCGAAACATGTCGGGGGCGTGGCCGAGCGGAGAATAATTACTACACACTAGGTGACAGGAGCAAGCGATCGGTGAGGTTAGCCTAACAGGGGAGACGGAGGTTCCGGTGGATAAGCGAGCGAGGAGAGGGTGAGAGAATCTTCTGACACGCCAGCTGTGACAGGGTCCGCCGTGACCGCATACCCCCCAGGGAGGCTTGTCCAGATCGCTGTGTTGATATTTCAGTGTGCTGATTGCCGTGGAGTTGTGCTGTGCTTTTATATTTTTGATACAATGTGAGTGCATCTTTTGAAGTGTTATTTGAAGTGTGTGTCATTAAAAGTTGTTACGTTATCACACTATTGGGAGTTTTTTCTCATTCTTATATGGAGGAAATCTCTGGATGGTTTAAACCTAACCCCTGCTGGTAGCCTGGATACTCCTATGCTTGTTAGCCTCATACGAGAGTGGAGGCAGAGAGAGCTGGTGAGAGACTGTCTATTGGGAGAGGGAGCACGGAACACAGAGGTGTGGTGGAAGATTCCATTTAATATCAAGAAACACTGAGGATTTGCTGTGGCACAGTTGTTGTGTTTTATTGAACCACTATCACGGACTTTTTTCACACATTTGTGTGTATTCATCATAGACTTTATGCATTGGTCACTTTTATTTATGTATAAGGTGTCAATATTTTATTATTTGAAGAAGGAGTCACACATTTTTTTTGTTATTATCAGCACCAAGTCACTTTAGTTATTGTATTTATTTAATGTATTTATTTGTTTATTTATGCAGATATATATAATTTTTTTTGATTTTTGATTTTTTTTGCACCTGAAATAATGTGCTCACTAGATTAGTTTTTTTGCACTGGATATAGTGTCAACACATGTGTGTTTAGGATAGCGCCACAATTTTTGATTCCTCACGTGGGTGTGGTACACCATTAGCACGTCACAAGAGTTGAAAATACATGTCATACAGTTTATATTTACTAAGTGGCAGCTTTAGGTATAGTTGACCAACTGAAGATAGTCATTATCTAGGTTGTTGTTCCGAGGCGCAGTGGTGGTCTACTAGGTATAGGGTGGCTATTATACTTAGAGGTACCGCACATCATGTGATTCACAATGGTCTGCCTTAATGCTACGACTTGTGGCATTAATATCAAGAAGACAATGTATGACTGTACAGTATATTCAGATTTTTTGTACAGTATTGGTCCTTATTGGTTAATTGCAACCATGCAAAATGGGTATGTCCTTTTAATATTACACTGCCTTTTTGTATTTATTAGTCATGGTATTGATATGATGCATTGAATACAAGCACTGTATAATTTGTAGTGCTTCCTTTGAAATTAATAAAAATCATTGAAAGAAAACAATGGCAGTGATCCTGCTACTTTTGATACCACTACAGGACTGGTAGTGGAAAACTCCAGTGGCATCAGGACCCCTCCCTTCACCCCTATAAGTTGATGGAAAGTACAGGGTCTCCTTTAGTCATGCCTGTAAAGTGCCTCCAGAGCAATTCTTCTCAGTGTGAAGTGACTACATCCCATGTCACCACCTCTAGCTTCTGCAATTCCTTACCTCTGGGTCAGGATTGAGTACTGTGATGCTACTCAGTCTCACAGACGGAACATCCATGTTCAATGTGAAGAGCTGACCCTGCAGCTGATGACTAAGTTCCTCTCTCCAACAGGTGACGCTCTGCAGGGTGGTGTGCGACAAGTACAGTGACATCTGCTGGTAGAAACTGGAGGTTCCTCGCAGGCGTTCTTTGCCCTGGATCAAAATAACAGGCTTTAATAAAGACACCCCATACAACTGCAGTAACAGGAAAGTGGAGGTAAGGCTATGAAAACAGAAGCTATCCTTTTCTGAGAATACAACTGGGCTCTACCGGATATCTGTACTGAAAATGCAAGATGCCATTGCTGACCACTGAAAATGATATTTACCTAGCTGCCCCTAACTTTGACACCTTCTGAATCTCTGACTGTTTGCTGCACGCTTGCTCTTATTTAGATCTGCTTGTTTCAGGTTAGTATCTCAATGGAAGGTTACATTTCTTTTAGCGCAGGTTTTTTTTAAAATTATAATCTTCCTGCCTTAGAGAAGTCACCTCTTTTGTGTACCCCTCTGATCCTTTAGTATTAAGGATGTCGATATATTGTATACTTTTCTTGTACAATTTTCCCTTAGATTTAGACCCCTTTCACACTGAGGCAGTTTCCAGGCGCTTTGGCACTAGAAATAGCACCTGTAAAGCGCCTGAAAACTGCCTCCCATTATTTGCAATGGGTGCTTTCACATCCAGGCGGTGCCCTTGCGGGACATTAGAAAAAGTCCTTCAAGCAGCATCTTTGGGGCGTTTTTGGGAGCGCTGTATACATCGCTCCCAAAATGCCCCTGCCCATTGCAATGAATGGGCAGCGCTTTCCGAAGCGCCTAATGAAGCAATTCGGAAGCGCTGCAACACAGGAGTTTTTAACCCCTTCTTTGGGGTTAAAAGCCCCCGCTAGCAACCGAAAAGCAGCACCGCTAAAACAGCTGTAAAGAATTGGCACTTTACCGCTAACAGTCTAGCGCTTTCAGTGTGAAAGCAGCCTTACCAAAACTAGAGATGCACCAATACTATTTTTTTCAGAGCGAGCACCAATACTTTTCCTCAACTACTCGCCAATACCATATACCGATAGCTGTATTTTTTGTGCGGTGCAGTGCAATTTGAGCCCATACAAAATGAATGGGCTCAAGTTGCACTGCAAAGAATCGCATGTCATTTGAACGCATTCATTTTATATGGGCTCATATTGCACTGCACTGCACGAAAAAGGTATCGCTTAAGGTATTGGAGCGCTGGGGCGTGGCTTCCGCTGGCCTCTGCTCACATGGATGGAAGTGTAGGAGGTTAGCGTGAGCTCTGTGTCCAACCTTTAGCATCCGGCATTATTCTGTGATGGGATCGCAGCTCTCAGAGACCTAAAACGGCATCATCCTAAGGCTGAAGGCGTGAGGTGGCTGGTATGAACAGACAAACAGCGGCGGATCGGTTGCGGGAGTACACAAGGACCGGAAATCAGCAGAGTGGACGCAGCCCTCCACAAACACGGAGTGGGGGGCTGCTGGCAGCTGAAGCATTAAAAGCAAGTACTCCGCCCCCTCCCCGACTGACAAAATGAAAAACAAGCTCACACTGGATCAGATGAACGCTCAATTACTAGCTGCTATACAGTCGAGCAGTGGCATGGTAAACGGGAAAAATTGAAGAACTAAAAGGAGGATATAGGACTTAGGCAAGACCTGCAGAATATGCGGGGGAGAGTGACTGAAGTGGAGAATGGAGTATCAACTTTAGAGGATGAACCCCCCCCCCCCAGTAGTAAAAAAAGCAGCAGAAACGGAAAAACAGATAGTACTGTGGCAACAAAAAATGGATCATTTGGAAGATCGCATGCAAAGAAATAATATAAGATTTCTGGGTATGCCAGAAAAAGTAGAAGGATTGAATGTGGGACAATTTGTGGAGAGATGGATAAAAACGATCTTTCCGGATGCAGAGTTTTCTATGGCATTTGGAGTGGATAGAGCTCATAGAATACCAGCGAGATCACCACAACCAGGTGCACCAGCAAGACCATTATTAGCAAGACTGCTAAATTGTAAGGATCGAGATCTGGTATTGCGGAAGGCAAGACAAAAGGGAAACATACAGTTTGAGAGTAACAAATTATCTATATTCCCAGCAGTGGCGTCAGCAGGGGGGGGGCTGACAGTGGCTGGAGCCCCGAGTGTGTCCCCAAAAAGCCCCGGGTCTCGGGCATGCACGGTTCTATTATTAGCCCTGAGCCCAAGAGCCGCCGCCGAGCGGGGACAGATCTGTCCCGAGTGCGGCGAGTGACATAGCAGGTCCTGCCTTCTGGAGCCTGCAGCGCTTATGATGGACGTCGCACTGGTCCAATGCAGGGACAGAGGGACGTGCGATGTCCATCATAGGCGCTGCAGGCTGCAGGAGGCAGGAATTACATTGCAGCCCCACACCACTGTGAGAAGATCCCCTCTCGGCGCTTGGGTGGGCAGCTCTCCTCTCATGTGTCATGGCTCTGGCTGCCTGGAGTGCCTGGCCCTGATGTCTACTCTACGGGTGCGCCGCACACTAAGGCTGAGCTGCAGGAGGAGGAGGTCACATCACCTGAAGTCAGGTAGGTCAGTGTATCATGTCAGCGTGGGTCAGTGTATGTCAGTGTGGGTCAGGTAGGTCAGTTTGGGTCAGTGTATGTCAGGTAGTTGAGTGTAATGGTCAGTGTATGTCAGGTAGGTTAGTGTAATGGTCAGTGTGGGTCAGGTAGGCGCTGGGCTCGGACTTCGGGTTGAAGTCCGTTTTTTTGCCACCTAGCAACGCCCCTGATTCCCAGACTTTTTGTTGGAGCTACAGAAGCGACGTGCAACATCTAATGAAATTAAGCGAAAACAAAATTGAATACTCAATGATGTATCGATTAAGAGTGGTGGACGATGGAAAGACTTTTTTTTTTCAACACCCCAGAGCAAGCCCAAGAGTGGATGAGGATAAGTACCAAATAAATGGATCGATAAGTATGAACTGTAGAGATAAGAAGTGACTAAGATTTGATTGTTGGAAAATAGAGACAGAAGTTAACGAGAAATGCTATGTGCTGGACTAATGGTGATTATATAATAGATTAATATTTTTACCTTGTGTTTTCGTATTTTGGGACTTGGGTGAGCGCCTACATGCCTGGGTGACACACAAGCATAAAGTGCCAGTCCTTCCTCCCGCCACACTTGTTGAAGCCCCAACACCTGGAAAGGGGCTTCTGCCTCGCCTTGAAGATTTAAAGGTGACACCTAAATAGAAGAGAACCAGAAATTACTAAAAAATATGACAACCAGAGCTGGATTCTGAAGGAGCATATACCAGAGTCATCACAGACACTAATGTAGTATGAGATACATTTTTCATTGTATGTCTGCTCAGTAATGTGTAAATGTAACCCATATAGACATTTTCTTAACTCTAGCAGAGATTACCATACTCCTCCTGGCAATGTCTTCATCAGTTTTTTTTCTCCAGAACAATGACACCATCTATAGTTGTGTTCAAAATTTTAGACAATAACGTCAAAGAAGGATGGGTGCTGAACCCCAACACAAGCATGTAAATTGTAGCCATAGCCAGTTGCTAAACCAGGTACATCGGTAGCTTCAGGCAGCCTTGAAAGCGGCCACTAGGGTAAAACAGATAGTGTTTAGTGTTCTTACATGCTCAAAAGTTTGCATACCCTGGCAGAAATCATGACATTTTGGCATTGACATTGAAAATATGACTGATCATGCCAAAAACTGTCTTTTATTTAAGGATAGTGAATATATTAAGCCATTTATTATTATCACATAGTTGTTTGGCTCCTTTTTAAATCAGAATGATAACAGAAATCACCTAAATGGCCCTGATCAGAAGTTTCCATCCCCTAAATTGTCTGGCCTTGGTACAGACACACAAGGTGACACACAAAGGTTAAAATGTCAAAGGTCAGTTTCCCACATTAGTATGTTAGCTCTTATGTTGATGTACTGAGCAAGCTAGATACTGACCTATGGGGAGTGGAAAAGAAATGCCAAAAGACCTGCGTAACAAAGCCGGAAAAGGATATGAAGAGATATCAAAAGCCTTGAATATGCCAGTAAGTACTGTTCAAACACTTACTGAGAAGTGGAAAATTCAGGGATCTCTTGATACCAAGCCAAGGTCAGGTAGACCAAGAAAGATTTCAGCCACAACTGCCAGAAGAATTATTTGGGAAACAAAGAAAAACCCACAGGTAACCTCAGGAGAAATACAGGCTGCTATGAAAAAAGACGGTGTCGTCGTTCAAGGAGCACAATACGGCAATAATTGAACAAAAATGAGCTACATGGTCAGGTTGGCAGAAAGAAACCTTTACTTCACCAATGCCACAAAAAAGCCTGGTTACAATATGCCGACAACACCTCACAGCTTCTGGCACACTGTAATCTGGAGTGACGAGACTAAAACAGAGCTTTATGGTTACAACCATAAGTGCTATGTTTGGAGAGGGGTCAACAAGGCCTATGGCGACAAGAATACCATCCCCACTGTGAAGTATGGTGGTGGCTCACTGTTTTGGGGGTGTGTGAGCTCTAAAGGCACAGGGAATATTGTAAAAATTGATGGCAAGATGAATGCAGTATGTTATCAGAAAATAGTGGCAGACAATTTGTATTCTTCTGTACAAAAGCTCTGCATGGGACGCTCTTGGACTTTCCAGCATGACAATGACCCTAAGCTCAAGGCAAAGTTGACCCTCCAGTGGTTACAGCAGAAAAAGGTGAAGGTTCTGGAGTGGCTATCACAGTCTCCTGGCCCTAATAGCATCGAGCCACTCTGGGGAGAATGTGTGTTTCATGCAAGACAACTAAAGACTTTATATGACCTGGAAACATTTTTGCCAAGACGAATGGGCAGCTATACCACCTGCAAGAATTCGGGGCCTCATAGACAACTATTACAAAAGACTGCACACTGTCATTGATGCTAAAGGGGGCAATACACTTTATAAAGAACTAAGGGATGCAGACTTTTGAACAAGGCTCATTTCATTTGTTTCCTGTTGCCATGTTTTATTTTACAATTGTGCCATTCTTTTATGACCTACAGTTACAGAATATGAATCCCATAAGAAATAAAGAAATTTTGTCTGCTCACTCATGTGTTCTTTAATAATGGTACATACTGTACATTACCAATTCTCCAAGAGTATACAAACTTTTGAGCACAACTGTACATTCCAGCATCATCCAGGATCCACATTTATATTACTGCACCGAGATGCCGACTGAGATGACATAGTCATGTAAATCCTGGTGCCTGTGTAGTTTTGGGCTGTGATCACAAATGTCCAACACAGATCAACCACTGCAACAGCCTCTCACCTGCTTGCTACAGTGTTACAATGATACAGTCTGATCATGGGGGAAGTGAGACTATGAAAGTGCTTTCTCCTGAAAGACTGCTTTTCAATAACTAAAAGGTACAGATTTTTTTTCTTTAACCACCTCAATACTGGGCACTTACACCCCCTTCCTGCCCAAGCCATTTTTCAGCTTTCAGCGCTGTCACATTTTGAATGACAATTGCGCAGTCATGCTACACTGTAACCATGTGAAATTGTTATAATTTTCTTCACACAACTAGAGCTTTCTTTTGGTGGTATTTAGTCACTGCTGGGTTTTTTATTTTATCCTAAAAAAAAAAAAAAATTGTAAAACAAAAAAAGTTTCTTAGTTTGTCAGTAAATTTTGTAAATAAGTAATTTTTCTCCTTCACTGATAGGCGCGGATGAGGCAGCACTGATGGGCACTGATAGGCTGCACTAATGGGCATTGATGAGGTGGCATTTATGGGCACTGATTAGGTGGCACGAATTTGCCGCACCTATGTGCACTGATAGGTGGCACTGATATATGACACTGATGAGCACTGATAGGCAGCAATGATGGGTGGGCACTGGGCACAGATACGCGGCACTGGTGGGCACAGATAGGTAGCGCAGATAGGCGGCACTGATGGGTGGCATTGATGGGCATTGATGGGCAGCACTGACTGGCATCACTAATGGCCACTGATTGCTGGCACTTGTGAGCACAGATTGGTGGCAATTGTGGGCACTGGTTGGCACTGATTGCTGGCAGTGGAATGCAATCATTGCTGGCACTGGTGGGCACTTAATTGTAATCAGTGCCCTGATTACATACCTAGCTGTCCCCTGTCAGGAGATGCCGCCGATTGGCTCTCCTCTCCTCACACTCTGTCAGTGTGAGGCGAGGAGTGCTGATTACCGGCATCTCTGTGTTTACATGTGACCGGCTGTGATTGGACACGGCTGATTGCACGGTTAAAGAGCCAAGGTCGCGGCCCTTTACATAGATCGGGGTTGCGCCGTTTCCGAGCAACAGGGCACGGCCACGGTCACTGTGCTGTGCGCCCCTGGGGGCGCACGAGAGCGGTCATTGTGGGAGGCCGTCCACCCAGAATGAGAGCCGCACCGCCCAGCCGTCATTTGACGGTGGGCGTACGGCAAGTGGTTAATAATGCTGTTGATGTATCTTGTTACACATCAGGAATTTATTCGTGCAGACTTGTAAAGTTACTGTCCACTTTAAAAAGAAACTGCAGCCAAACCGTTAAAGAGTAACTTCACTTTTGTTGAAGAAAAAAAATAATAAATTCCCCTTTGGTTGATCTATGCACATTGCTGGGATATTAACAAACTTTGTTGCAGATTCCTACCTTTTGTTAATCTGAAGAAATAGCTATTGGTTTATCTGTGTCCCTGTGCAAAATTAATGTGAATGGGAGTGATTATATAATTATCAATCAGCTGCTGCACTTCTAGTGAAGAAAGATGCAGAATCTCCATTCCTTTAGACAAAATTTCCCTTTGTATCTCACCAAAAATGACACCAAAATCTGACTTGTATTTTAGTGCAGACTTCGGGGAAAATCAGTGAGCCAATTACACAAGCAGGAAATAAAATTTCTTGGGGGCGCTCTGTACACCATCTGTGTACAAAACGCCTCCTTATTGCATTGAATTTTACAGAAAATTACAGGGCTGCAGATTGAAAAGGAAAGATAATTTTACTATTCAATTACAATATGACTTGTGTCGCAATCGTAAATGCTATATTATTTTTTTTATTTGCTTTTTTCCCATTAAAGTGGAGTTACCCTTTAACCACTAGTCAACCAGCCACCGTCTTTATACGGCGGAAGGTTGGCTCGTTCCCGCAAATCACCGTAGGTGTACGTCGGCACCGTTAAAGGGCAATAGCAGGTGCGCACGTGCCACCGAAAGGTACGTGCCCGCTGCATGGGCCGTAATGTCCACCGGCCACCTGCAATCACGGGTACGAGAACCAGAACAGGGATGTGTGTGTGTAAACACACAAATCTCCATTCTGACAGGAGAGGAGAGACAGATCTGCTGTTCCTACTAATCAGGAACGGTGATCTGTCTCCTCCTCTAGTCAGTCCCATCCCCCCACAGTTAGAAACACTCATGAAGGAACACATTTACCCCTTGATCGCCCCCTAGTGTTAACCCCTTCCCGGCCAGAGACATTTACACAGTTATCAGTACATTTGTATAGCACTGATCGCTGTATAAATGTCATTGGTCCCAAAAGTGTGTCAAAATTGTCCGATCTGTCCACCGCAACATCGCAGTCCTGCTAAAAATCGCAGATCGTCACCATTACTAGTAAAAAAAAAATGAAAATAATAAAAATGCCATAAATACATCCCCTATTTTGTAGACGCTCTAACTTTTGCGAAAAACCAATCAATATATGCTTATTGCGATTTTTTTTTTTTTTTTTACCAAAGATATGTAGAAGAATATATATCGGCCTAAACTGATGAAGAAATGTATTTTTATACATTTTTTGGGGGTATATTTATTATAGCAAAAGTATAAAATATTGTTTTGTTTTTTTCAAAATTGTCGCTCTTTTTTTGTTTATAGCGCAAAAAAGAGGTAGATCAAATACCACCAAAAGAAAGCTCTATTTGTGGGAAAAAAAGGACGTCAATTTTGTTTGGGTACAACATCGCACGACCGCACAGTTGTCAGTTAAAGTGGCGCAGTGCCGTATCGCTAAAAATGGCCTGGTCATTAAGGGGGAAAATCTTCCGGGGCTGAAGTGGTTAAACACACACAGTGGAAACACATATATGGGAATCATTTTTAAACCAAAAAATATGTAATTCTGCACAGAAACAGCTTTAGTTCTGCAGATTTAGTCCCACCACACCGCCTCCCGATGCTTCATGGTTAAAAGAATCCAATAAAAAAAAGGAACAGGCCAGGGACAGTGTGAAAGTCACAATGTGCAGTACAATCAGAGTAAGTCATATCAGTACGGGAGAGAAGTCTGTACAACTGCAAGATTGAAGGTAAAGCTAGAGCTCATCTTTAAGCAAAACAGATCTACAATGTAACTCACCAAAGTGATGAGCCAGACGAGCAAAGCATGGTAGATGTTTGCCTGTGAGAGAGAAGAGGCTGGAAATCGACCGCTGTGTTGGGTTGGTGTGACTGTTTGACCGCAGCTAGACAGCCGTATAGTGAGGAGTAACATCTCCTCCCTGCTACACATAGGTAATATGTCCATTTCTGGGCTGTATGATGCCTCCTGTAAAATACAACATACACGGTTTACTATGCAAGTTAAAGTGTTACTAAACCCAGAACCTGCATTCACTATATCTGGTCTCCCATAGTACACAGAACATGGAAATGCAATTATTGTAATAAATATAAACAGCTAAATAACTTTTCTCATCAGCAGTATATAGCAGTTTTGCGATTTCTATCAGTTCCTGGTGAAGCTTGTAAGAGAAGTTTTCATATTGCATTGAGCTGTCCAATGTGGCTGCAGGGCTCCTGATCCTCTGTATGGACAGTGCTGATTGGCCCTGTACTGATCACATGCACTCTCCCAAGAAAAAAAAAAAAAACCTCTCTAGCAATACACACCAAACTGAGCATGTGCAACCTGACACCAAAGGCTCTGTCTTATCCAGACTTGTACAGGGAGGGGAGGATCTGTGCATACAGGATCAAATGGCCTTTTTACACAATGCACAGGATTAACCCCTTAGGTTTCATAGTGAGTATAACAAGCATGCTTTATTGCATATATAGACTGATTTTACTGTTGTGGGTTTAGTAACACTTTAAGGTCAATTATTCAGAGTCAATAAATGAATGAACACAGTGAAATGATTTCTCACATTTTTGTCCACTTGGATTTGTTTAAATTAAAGAGGGAAATAACACAATATTAAATCTGATCAAAACTTACAAGCTTAAATAGTATGCAAGCCCTCAATCTATTTTCACTTTATTTGGCATCTTGTATTACTTTATACAGTTTTCCCAAGCAAATAATTTTTTGCAAATCTTTTGCAAAGTTTGTTACCTGGAGATCCTGCCAGTAACAGAATTTCCTGTTGTGGGCCAACTGCCTAACAATTAGCTGCAGTGTTGTCAGCTTGCCATGCGAGCTCCATCTATTGGCTGATGGGCTATCTATCCGAGGCATCTGATATGCAGTCCGATGGCCAACTGAAGTAACTGTCAGAGCAGGCTGAGAACATTGCTGCTGCTAATTGAAAGGCAGAAGTCTACTGTTGTCAGCTGGTAATAGAAGTGCTGTTACCGGGGGGATCTTCAGGTAAGAAACTTTGCAACAGATTATAAAAATGATTTTCTTAAAGTGGTTCTAAAAACCTGAATGTTTTTTTACCTTAATGTATTCTGTGGGAGTGCAGCCCTTCTCACCCAGCACCTCTTATACTTATCTGAGCCCGATCTTGATCCAGTGATGTGCATGAGAGCAGTAGATCTCTCCCTCCTCTTAGGCTCCTCTATGGACACACAAATTTGGCTTAGGAGCGAGCCTGAACGAGTTCCCCAAAGCAAACGGCTTGCTTTGGGGGCATTCACTGAAAGCGAGGAGCCTGCAAGGGATTCAAGAAGAGGAGGATCGGGGCTGCTCTGTGCAAAACCATTGCACAGAGCAGGTAAGTATGACATGTTTGTTACGTTTTTTAAAAAAAAAATAAAGTTTTAAAGTCTTTAAGAAAACAGCGAGGCATGATGTCAAACATATAAAAAACTGTCTTTTGGATTTACATTTTAATGCAGCATGGCAAAGCAACAGGTTTACTGTAAGACCCCTCCCCGGCTGCAAATACTAGCCTGCCTTTTGCCTCCCCACCTCTTTGTACAGCCACCGGAAGCAATCAGTAAACTCTGTAAGCTCTGAATAGTGCTAGTCGGACTGAATATAGACGAGAGGACTGTCTGACTAACTAATTTGTCAATTCGTTGGGAAATTTCGGGAAATTCGACATTTCGGAAATTCGAAATTAGGAAATTTGAAAATTCAAAAATGTGGAAATTTGAAAATCGAATCGAAATTCGAAAATAAGAAAAAAAAATCTGAAAATTCAAAAGAATGAAAATCCGAAAATTGGAAAACCCAAAAATCTGAAAAAATAACTATTAAATTATAGGTACTGGAATTTCCTCTCAAATTTGTCTGTTAGTGAACGTATCGAGTAAGAATTTATCCGAAGTTACAAATTATCCGAAATAACGAAATGCTGTATCTATTGGAACGTAACGATCTAAAAATAATAACAATAGTAATAAAACCTTTTTATTATTATTATTTATTATTCATTTGTTCCATTTCATTTGTTTAGATGCGGCATTCGTTATTTCGGATAATTCGTAATTTCAGATAAATTTGTATTTGTTACTTTCACAAACAGCCAAAATTGAAAGGAAATTCCAATACCTATAATTTAATAGTTAGTTATTATTAGTTAGTTATTATTTTGAATTTTACTGATGTTCTCTCTTTTTTCAGATTTTCGAATTTGAAAATTCGGAAATTCAAAAAATCTAAAATTTGGAATTTGAGAATTCGGAAATCCGAATTTTTGCATTTTCAAAAACAGCAAAAAACGAATGAAACGGAAACGAACACATTTTTTGGCAGTGCACATGTCTACCAGGCACTACCACTATCACATGGGGGGAAAAAGATGGAGTCACATGGTCTTTTATACTAAGCTGAAAGGTTAATTTCTTTGCTCAGCCTGTGTCTTGGCTACATTCCTGTCACCTGCTCTGTTACCTCCATGTTCCAGCATCTTGCTCTTGCTCAGTGGTCTACAGCCCACGCCGCCAACGGCCACACAGATCTGGTACTGCCTGCAACAGCAGCACTCATGCCACTTAGTATCCTCACATTTCCCGTCACCACTTCTAGGGACAAGAGGTGCAAGAGAAGCCCCCCCCCCATCGTTTTTGTCTCCACCAGGTAAGTGCTTACTTATTTTTTTTTTAAAAATTGGAATCGACAAGCAGAACTTCTACCTGCTTCCACTAGACCATGAATTTCAGTTTGCACTTAGTTGGTGGTCGGACTAGTGAAGAGAAGAAATCAGAAGCGACTTCCACATTTTAAATAATGAAAGTGGAAAACCCTTTCAGTGATTAACATAACATGACTCCTGTCTTACCAGATGAAAGAGAACGGGAGTTTGCTGAGCCATGGGCTGCCGTCCGCTCACAGAGTGCAGCGGTTTCATGCCCTCCAGCTGTGTCTGCATGCGCTGCCTGCTTTTCCTTTCTTTCTCCAGCTTCTCCCTGTCCATCATCTCCGCGGGGCTGCAATGAGAGATTTGAAGTATAAGTACTGCCGAACCCTGAACTTTCACAGTAAATAAAACCTCTTTCTTAAATCCTTACTCCAGCCAAAACTATTTTGTTTGGGATAGAGTGAGGAAGGGTTGGAGCCTCTCTCGGGTTTTTGGAAGAATAATTAAACCAATGTATGGCGCCTAATGTTAAACATAAAAAAAAAAGCAAAGACAAAAAAGTAGCTGCCCCTTTAAATGATATAAATCCACTAGTGATATGAAAAGTGTGGCGCTTACATACAATTCTTATGTAGCATATAGATAGAATATTATTTAATAAAGTGAATGAATCAGTCCAGTGTGACCTAATTCCCAGCACCAAAAAGATTTTTCTTCCAAAGAAAATCTTCAGTTCCTTTACCGCTTGTGCTCAAAGTATGGATGTACACTCACCAGAGGTGTTGGACCCCTTTATACAAGCAGGTCAAAAAGCGCTTTGGCCTCAGAGGCCGAGATACCCCTGGGATTAGGCTCCAGTGTGTTCTTCTGATTTTTGTGTTAATCATACATAAGATGACCAGACAGGAGATACAGTGCCTTGAAATTTTCCAAATTTTGTCATGTCATAACCAAAAACGTAAATGTATTTTATTGGAATTTTATGTGACAGACCAACACAAGGTGGCACATAATTGTGAAGTGGAAGTAAAACAATAAATGGTATCAACATTTTGTACAAATAAATATGTGAAAAGTGTGGCGTGCATTTGTATTCAGCCCCCTTTACTCTGATACCCCTAACTAAAATCTAGTGGAACCAACTGCCTTCAGAAGTCACCTAATTAGTAAATAGAGTCCACCTGTGTGTAACTTAATCTCAGTATAAATACAGCTGTCCTGTGAAGCCTGCAGAGGTTTGTAAGAGAACCTTAGTGAAAAAAACAGCACCATGAAGGCCAAGGAACACACCAGACAGGTCTGGGATAAAGTTGTGAAGAAGTTTAAAGCAGGGTTAGGTTATAAAAAAAATATCCCAAGCGTTGAACATCTCACGGAGCACTGTTCATTTCATCATCCAAAAACGGAGAGTATGGCACAACTGCAAACTTACCAAGACATGACCGTCCACCTAAACCGACAGGCCAGGCAAGGAGAACATTAATCATAGAAGCAGCCAAGAGGCCCATGGTAACTCTGGAGGAGCTGCAGAGATCCACAGCTCAGGTAGGGGAATTTGTCCACAGGACAACTATTATGCCCCGTACACACGGAAAATGTGTGATAGGACCTTGTTGTCAGAAATTCCGACCGTGTGTAGGCTCCATCACACATTTTCCATCGGATTTTCCAACATACAAAGTTTGAGAGCAGGCTATAAAATTTTAACGGATTTTGTTGTCGGAAATTCCGATCGTGTGTACACAAATCCGACGGACAAAGTGCCACGCATGCTCAGAATAAATAAAGAGATGAAAGCTATTGGCCACTGCCCCGTTTATAGTCCCGACGTACGTGTTTTACGTCACCGCGTTCAGAACGATCGGATTTTCCGACAACTTTGTGTGACCGTGTGTATGCAAGACAAGTTTAAGCCAACATCCGTCGGAAAAAATCCTAGGATTTTGTTGTCGGAATGTCCGAACAAAGTCTGACCGTGTGTACGGGGCATTAGTCGTGCACTCCACAAATC
Organism: Lithobates clamitans; assembly: GCA_037952925.1. Taxonomy (NCBI): domain Eukaryota; kingdom Metazoa; phylum Chordata; class Amphibia; order Anura; family Ranidae; genus Lithobates; species Lithobates clamitans. The sequence goes on along the minus strand of JBBGZY010001430.1, from coordinate 1,909,185 downwards.
TGGTCTTTATGGAAGAATGGCAAGAAGAAAGCCACTCTTTGAAAGAAAACCATAAGAAGTCCCGTTTGCATTTTGCGAGAAGCCATGTGGGGGACACAGCAAACATGTGGAAGAAGGTGCTCTGGTCAGATGAGAACAAAATGTAACTTTTTGGAACAAAAGCAAAACACTATGGGGTTCATTTACTAAAGGGATATCCACTCTGCACTACAAGTGCACTGCAAGTGCACTTGTAAGTGCAGTCGCTGTAGATCTGAAATTAGGGAAAGCTCTGCTGATTTTATCATCCAATCATGTGCAAGCAAAAACGCTGTTTTTTTTATTTTCCTTGCATGTCCCCCTTAGATCGACAGCGACTGCACTTCCAAGTGCACTTTCAAGTGCACCTGCAATGCACTTGTAGTGCAAAGTGGATTTGCCTTTCGTAAATAACCCCCTATGCGTGGCGGAAAACTAACACTGCACATCACTCTGAACACACCATCCCCACCGTGAAACATGGCAGTGGCAGCATCATGTTGTGGGAATGCTTTTCTTCACCAGGGACAGGGAAGCTGGTCAGAGTTGATGGGAAGTTTAATGGAGCCAAATACAGGGCAATCTTAGACGAAAACCTGTTACAGTCTGCAAAAGACTTGAGACTGGGGTGGAGGTTCACCTTCCAGCAGGACAACGACCCTAAACATACAGCCAGAGCTGCAATGGAATGATTTAGATCAAACCATATTCATGCATTAGAATGGCCCAGTCAAAGTCCAGACCTAAATCTAATTGAGAATCTGTGGCAAGACTTGAAAATTGCTGTTCACAGATGCTCTCCATCCAATCTGACAGAGCTTGAGCTATTTTGGAAAGAGGAATGGGCAAAAATGTCACTCTAGATGTGTAAAGCTGGTAGAGACATCCCCAAAAAGACTTGCAGATGTAATTGCAGCGAAAGGTGGTTCTACAAAGTATTGACTCAGGGGGGCTGAATACAAATGCACACCACACTTTTCACATACCGTATATACTAGAGTATAAGCTGACCTGAATATAAGCCGAGGCACATAATTTTACCACAAAAAACTGGGAAAACCTATTGACTCCGAGTATAAGCCTAGGGTGAGAAATGCAGCAGCTACTGTAAGTGGAAAAGAGGGTCAACAATGCCCATCTGCAGCCTCACTGTGCCCATTTGCAGCCTCACTGTGCCCTCTGCATGCCTCACTGTGCCCATCTGCAGCCTCATGTACCTGATCTCCAGAACACCGGCGATGTGACATGTAGTCTAGTCGGCAGCCGTCCAGTGTAACAAAGCCCCGTCTTCTCCTCGTCCTCCTCCGTGACGGAACACTGATTCAGTTTCCCAGCAGTTAGTCTGTGTTCCGCCTATCACGGATGAGGACAAGGAGAAGGCGGGTCTTTGTTACACTGGACGGACGCCGACTAGACTGCATGTCACAGCGCCAGGAGATCAGGCGCATGAGGCTGCAGATGGGCACAGGGACTCAAGTATAAGCCGAGGGGGCTTTTTCAGCACAAAAAAAAAAGTGCTGAAAAACTCAGCTAATACTCAAGTATATACGGTATTTATTTGTAAAAAAAAAAATTAAAACCATTTAGCATTTTCCTATCACTTCACAATTATGTGCCACTGTGTGTTGGTCTATCACATAAAATCCCAATAAAATACATTTACATTTTTGGTTGTAACATGACAAAATGTGGAAAATTTCAAGGGGTATGAATACTTTTTCAAGGCACTGTATAACATAAAGTAATGGTCACACTCACATATAATGGTGCCTGTAATCGGCACCAGTATATACAGTGTGCATGGTAAGGGATGGCTTCAGTAGATCTGCCACGGAGCCGGCGTGTGTTCCAAGCCTCGCTCTCGAGTCTCGGCCCAGAGATGATGTTACACGGGACCCAGAAGGGATGGTCCCATGCTTCGTCGTACATTTCACCAAAGATGACTTTTCTAAAGACTTCTTGAAGATGCCACCTTTGGTGAAACATACGTCAAAGCATAAGACCATCACTTCTGGGTCCCGTGTTACATCACCTCTGGGCCGAGACTCGAGAGCGATTCTTGGAATGCACGCCGGCTCCGTGGCAAATCCAGAGATAACATCCCTTCCCATACACGCTGTATATACTGGTGTCTGTTACAGGCACCATTACATGTGGGTGTAACCATTACCTTTTATACTACCAAATATTTTTAATAAATACTGCACTGTGAAACTTTATATTATATCTCCCGTCTGGTCATCTTATTTATGATCAACACAAAAATCGGAGGAACACAGTGGAGCCTAATCCCAGGGGGATCTCAGCCCGCTTTTTGACCTGCCTGTAAAAAGGGGTAAGTATACATCTATACTTTGAGCACAAGTGGTAAAGGAACTGGAGATTTGCTTTGGGAAAATTTTCATACTGGGAATTATGTCACACTGGACTGATTGACTCATTCACTTTAATACCCAATATTGTATATAAAGTCAAACCCCACAAAGTCGCGGTTCAGAGTTCGAGGCCTCAGTCAATCGTGGATTTTTCCCTTAGAATCTAACCAATAATTGTTTGTGGAAATCCCAGCCCACCATTCCCGCACCATAACAGTTTACCGCTTGTAGCTATCTCAAGTGTTATGCTCAGTGTTCTCATGTTTCCCGACTCCAGGAAGAAGAACATCCCCTTGGATGGTAACATCATCCGTGAGAAAGCATGGAAAATTGTACCAGCAGTTTGCTACAGGAGACAATGCAGAAGGTACCAAAGTACCGCAACTAGGACCATCAACAGCACCAGAGCCTGAAGATTTTCAAGTCAGTAAGGGATGGAGCGTATTTGGGGGCATATTTAGGGTTTATAAAAATAGGCATTTATAGGCATTTTTTTGACCACATTGAAAATTTGCGTTTTTTCACAATTCGCGGGTGCTCTAGGTACATAACCCCCACAAGTTTCGTGGGTATATGCTACATAAGAATTGCATGTAAGCATCACACTTTTATCACTTTCACATCTCTCAGGTTTTTTTTTTTTTTCTAATCAGAAAGAACTTTTTATTTTTGTCTTGCATAGTACATAATATAAACCATTCGACGTACAGGTATATGTCCAGTAGAAAGGAAAGAAAAAGTAAACAATGAAAGGAACATAAACCATTCCCTTATGCATTATAGTGCAGACTTGTACATAACAATTAACTAAATGAAAAGATAAAGTGTGGATAATTGACCAGTGTAGTTCTCATAACCATTGATGTCTCAACCGTAAATTTGGTCAGTGTAATTTGGTTATCATAACATGACCCCCAGCAGTATCAGTGCCACCCTTGCACTTTGTTTTTCCATATACGGCAATTACCAGGTAACTGTTTTCTTTATATCTATCCCAATATTAGCCTATCTTTGATCAGTTGATGAGGGGCTAGACCTGGGACATCCAACCACGCCTGCCACATTGAGTAAAATTTACGTGGAACTTTTCTATGTTGATACGTCACTTTTTCTCTAATCAGTAGTTTGTTGAAGCTGTCCACCCATTTCCCTCTGGTGGGCACTCTTGGAGTGATCCACAGTTGGGCAATTAGCTTGTGCGCTACATACAGTAGTCTCAGGATCGCTGTATGTGCTGATGGAGTCAGTGTGTCATTATCAATTGCTCCCAATAGACAAACAACTGGATCCCGTGGTACAGATGTCATGTATACTGTAGATATCGTGTCTAGGACCTCCCTCCAGTACCTGAAAAGTTTAGGGCATTTCCAGAGCATATGGAGGAGATCACCATGGTCACATTCACATTTCGGGCAGAGGGGGGAGTCCCTGATACCCCATCTGTGAAGCTGTAGGGGAGTTCTGTAAGCTCTATGTAATAGATATAGATGAGACAGCTTTTGGGACGCCGACACTGAAACCAGGGGAGCAGCTGAGAGGCATAGCTCCCAGCTCTCCCCATAGATGGCTCCTACATCGCCCTCCCAACCCTGCCTAAAGGGTAGCCTGGTAGGGTCTTGTATCTGTGCAAGGAGAATATTATAGCATCTGGAGATCATTTCCTTTTTAACATTTTCCATAAGAATGTTGTATTATCGCATGGTCGGACTGCTGTAGCATAGTGGCTTTTTCCTGTGTTTGTATGGCATGGCGTAACTGTAGATATTTGTAGAAATTGTTGTGTGGGATCCCGAATTCTTCCTGGATCTCAGAAAACAATTTGATGGTAGGGCCATTATATAATTGAGAAATATATATTTATGCCTGCTTCTTCCCAGTTCCTGAATCCTCTGAGTTTCAGTATTTCTCTATATTGTCTGTTGTGCCATAGGGGTGTATGGGTCAAAAAAACCTTTATCCCCAACAGCTTTCTAATGTAGGGTCTAAATGCAGGTAACCTGCCTCCAGCCTTGTAAGTGCGGACTCATTGTCACCTACTATATCCAGTAGTCTACGAATAGGATCAGTTGGGTCCATCGTTCCCCTAGTCCCCCAGCTGTTGTAGCTGGGATGCAAGATAATAGGTCCTGGGATGAGGGATCGCAAGCCCCCCCCTTCATCTTTATTATATTGTAATGTTGCTAGCCTGATCCTAGCTATTTTTTTATGCCATATTAGTTCTCTGAATTGGGACTCAATTCTTTCAAACCATCTCTGGGGGATCCACACTGGGGAATTATTAAATATGTATAGCAATTGTGGTGCCCAAACCATTTTAATGAGATTTATTCTCCTGACTACTGACAGAGGTAATTTACACCAGGCGGAACATTTATCGCAAAACCTACTGAGAAGGAGAACTAAATTATAAGTAAGATATTGAGATGGGTCTGGGGTCACCTGAATGCCCAGATACCTGAATGAGGTCACTATCTGCACTGTCTCATCTCTCAGGTTTTTACTGCATGTCCCTTTTGAGGACACAGGTGGAATAAAAAATTGGTTTAGCAATTAGAACCTCTGGCAATATTCTTATTGCCGTTTTTGCCTTCCTATTCCACTGACAACCTCAACCTCTCCCCCTCATTTTATATGGGTGTCACAGGAACAAGAAATGAGGGAAAATCTCCTCAATACTCAAAGTGACAGACTGAAATACGAATCAGAAACATTAAGGTCTTGTTAACATGGACACAGTAAGGCCCCTTTCACACGGGCGGATAGAATTCAGATTTTAGCTGCGGATAGATCAAGTTATCTACCGCAGCTAAACTCACACAATGCTTTCCTATGGCCCCATTCACACACTGCATTTAGCAACGGTTCCGTTACATGTGGTTTTGTGCGGTTAGAAAGAATAAATTTGGCTGCGTCCAGGATCGATTTATTGCAGCTATCTGCACATAACTGCAGGTAATCGCAGTGTACTATTTCTCCTGCGGATAGCAGCAGCAACAAGGAAAGAAAACAGGAAGCACATCAGAAATGGCAAGAATGTTCCAACACAGCCGCATGTAAACGCAAGTAAACGCAGCTAATCGTAATGTACAACTGCAAGTGATTGCTGTGCCTGGAGTCCTGGAATTTCAAAATAACAAAACATGCTTTTAACAGCGGCAGAACAGCCGCCTGTGTGAAAGAGGCCTAAGAATAGGTGGCTTTTACCAGATCTATAAGGCCTCATGTACACTGGATGTTTTTTCAGCTGCTCCTCGGGGGGCGTCTAGCTTTTTTGTTTTCCTGCTTCTATACGCTCCTGCATGTTAGCCTATGTGTCCATGCACACATAGGCTTTAGAAGCGTTTAGAGGCAGGTAAAACCGCACAGCCAGTGTGTCCAGGAGCAGCAGAATTAGGGCAGAATAAAATGCTTGACACTTATAAACATGTGTAAATGCACGTTAGCGCTAGGCGCGTTTAGTGCTTAAGCGTTAATTTGTTTCAATGGCCAGAATAAATTATTATTCTGGCCAATTAAATGAATTATCGCCTAAGCGATTGATGCCTGTAAACACGTCAAAACGCATTACACACTTTTACATGCGCCAAACGTTTTTTCTGCCAAAACTCTGCTGCCAGGAGGAAAGGCTTCTAGGAGAGTTGGCAAATCATCCAGTGTGCATGAGGCCGAAAGTGAAGCTGTCACAGAACATTTTAACCTCTTGCTGACCAGCCGCCATCATTATACAGGTAGGTGTACGTCGGTCTGTGCAAGGAGGATAGCAGGCGCGCGCCACATGCCGCTGGAGCGTGCCCGCGGACTCAATGTCCACCGGCGACCCGCGATTGATGTGTACAGAGGCAGAACAGGGAACTGCCTATGTAAACAAGGCGATTCACCGTTCTACCTAATGACATGTCAGAGATCTTCTGTTCCCAGTGATCGGGAACAGTGACCTCTGTCATGTCCCAGTAAGTCCATCCTCCATACAGTTAGAACACACCCAAGGAACACACTTAACCCCTTCCCTGCCAGTGTCATTTTTACATTGATCAGTGCATTGATCAATGTAATAATGTCACTGGTCCCCAAGAAGTGTCATTTGGAGGTCAGATTTGTCGGCCGCAATGTCGCAATCCCGCTAAAAAAAAAAAAAAAATCGCATATCGCCACCATTACCAGTAAAAACAATAAAAAATAAATAAAAGTCCCTAAATCTATCCCGTAGTTTGTAAACGCAATAACTTTTGTGTAAACCAATCAATATACGCCTATTGTGATTTTTTTTTTACCAAAAATATATAGAAGAATATATATCGCCCCAAACTAATGAAAAAATTTGTTTTTTTTAAATGTTTGGGATTTGTATTATAGCAGAAAGTAAAAAAAAAAAATGTTTTTTTTTTTCAAAAAATTGTCGGTCTTTTTTTGTTTATAGGGCAAAAAATTTAAACCGCAGGGGTGATCAAATACCACCAAAAGAAAGCTCTATTTGTGGGTAAAAAAAGGACATCAATTTTGTTTGGGGACAGCATCGCACGACCGCGCAATTGTCAGTTAAAGCAACGCAGTGCCATATCACAAAAAAGGCCTGGTCATTAAAGCCCCAAACGCAGATTTGCTGCTGATTTTTTCCTTCAGATTTACCAAAACCATATAAATAAGAGGTCAAACCTTAGGAGTTTCAATTTGTATGCAGGCCCTTGCACTACATGGTTTTGGTAAATCTGAAGACAAAAATCAGCAGAAAATCTAATAGTGTGTATGGGGCTTAAGGGGGCAAATCCTTCCGGAGCTGAAGTCATTAAGTGCATGATATAAAAAAAAAGGAACTTTTCCTGTAAAACTCTCACCTCTTCTGATCCTCACTATGGGTCTTTTTTTTATTTTTTTTTGTATAATTTCTTTTTATTGAAGTTAGAATTTTCAATACAATGGAAGAAAAAGAAACAGTACAGTAAACAAAGACCAAAAATTTGTGTCCATAAATCCAAACGCAAAATCACCGGCAATCCACAGATATGAACAACAGGAAGAGGCATGCAAATCACCATATAGGGACCCAATAGTCATGTAGGAATGATGTCTCTGCACAAAACCAGTAGGCCACTATGGGTCATTTAATGGGAAGTACATCCTGACCAATTAGAAGGCTCTGAGGCTGAAAGTGAACAGGATGTTGCAAAATTTTAAGAAGAAAAGTGGAGATTTGCCTGTGACTTTAGCTGTCTGCATCCAATAATCCTTTAATCTTTGGTTTTTCAAAATAAAGCGGAGCTCCACCCAAAAGGGGAAGCTCCGCTTGTTTGCTTCCTTCCCCCCTGTTTTTGACAGGTACTCCTCCCCACTTCTGGGAGACTTTGCCGTGGCCCCCTCCTCCTGCCACCTCTGCCAGGCCATTAAGAAAGTGCAGCGTGCTTCGCGCATGCGCAGTAGAGAACCAGCTGTGGGCTGTGAAGCCGCAAGGCTTCACTGCCGGTTTCCCTTACGAGGAATGGCTGTGGCAGCACCTGAGAGCTGATTGAAAAATCGGCTGGGGTTCCAACATCACGGGATTCCTGGACAGGTAAGTGTCCTAATAGTAAAAGTCAGCAGCTGCAGTATTTGGAGCTCTGCTTTAAAGTCTTTTTATGTATTTTTATATCATATATTCAGTTTTTGTGATAGGTTTATTGTAAATAGCACACTGCCAACATGTATGCAAAGAACCCATTCAGGTAATAATCAGTTATCTTGCTGAAGCACTCAATATACAAAAATTCTGTCTGATAAGTGAAGAAAAATTAGAAAGCAAGTATCAGCAAGGCAATAGGCGAGTTGACTCTTACATGGTTTGTATCTGTATTATTTCAGGTGGCTCCAGGTTGCTTTTTTGGGGCTCTTCTTCTTTCACGTCTTGTTCTGTAACACTGCACCCTTTTTCCTGTGATTGTGGTGTATATTGACCAACATCACTCCTCTTCTCCAACCTTCGCCTTCGAGGGGTCCGTATCTTATCCTCATGTTCATGTCCGTTAGCATGTGCTTGTTGGAGCCTGTTGTCATAAGTGTCAGAACTAGACTCTCTCTTAGTGGAGCGAAGCTGGCGCAGTAACATGCTTTTACATGTATGCTCTGACCTGTGAGTTAATGGTACCATGTTAGAAATAAATAAACAAATTGACAGTTAAAGTTCCCTGTATATCATGGAGACTTGGTGCATATGCTATAATGCTGCCCTAAGCTTCATAGGTATTGGGACACTACAGTCAATACTAACTATTAGTGGAGGTCTTCAGACTACGATTACGCTAGACCCCAAACAATGTCCTAGGTATAACTGATGATGTGGTACAGGAGCCGCATACCAGAGAGGCAGTTTCTAGAGCCCTTTTCCAAGCCTGCAAACGTATCCTTATTCATTGGAATCCTGTAGTTCCTCCCTCTCCCCAGGCTTGGATTGACCACATGGGTATTACATTGCAATACAAATGACTCATATATAAACACTATGGAGTGTATTTACTAAAGCTGGAGAGTGCAAAATCAGTCTCACTTCTGCAGAGAAACCAATCGGCTTCTAACCTCAGCTTGTTCAATAAATCTTTGGCAATAAAACCTGGAAGCTGATTGGTTTTAAAGCAGAAGGGAGACTGATTTTGGACTCTCCAGCTTTAGTAAATAAAGACCTATGGCTGTTCATCTAAGTATAATAAAGTATGGAATGGATGGTTAACTACCCCTGGCATATCGTCAGTGGACTTAATGATGAATAGACTACTACTGTAAGAGGGTATTCTATGTAAGGCAGTATCGGGACTCTAGGTTGGTGTCAAGGGGTGAGTTGCATCGCTGTTGGAAGGCAACATGATTTAATATCATATTTCTGGTATTTCATTCCCTGGATGATACAGGCAGATGGCCCCAGGTTGGAATGTAACCAGTTACACATCAGAGCTTTGTAGCATATCAGAATCAGCATCTGAAAGCTAGCAAGGCTGTAACTAGGGCTTGGCTCCGGACCGTCTATATAAAGCAATCTTCAAAGGACCATAGCTGAAAAGATGATTGATGAATGTCCTGTTACAGAAGATCAAAGGGCCAGCTATGATTAAAGATTGACCTAGGATACAGAGATATGATACATGGACAATGCTGCCCCTAGAGGCCAATACAGCAGGTCGGACAGTAATATAATCCCCATAAGTACTGTGATTCGTCAAAGGTCTAGATGGGATGGCAAAGGGGTTGGGTTTGGATGGTGTATGATTGAAGTATATAAAAGGACTGAACGAGTCCAGGAGCCTCTCTCTCTGTCTCTACCCTTATCGCTCCTGGCTTGTGCCTGGGCCTCATGGCTCTATCCACCATTTTGAGCCACATGGCTCTCTCCTTGTCATCTGAGTCAAGCCCGACGATATAAAGCCTAGAGGAAAGCATTGTGATAAGTATCTTTGATAATCTTGTATTATATGTTCTGGTTATATGATTTGTAATATTGTATTATCTTTCTTTAGTATTCTCATGTTAGCATTTTCCTATTATCTTGGGAAATAAATAAGACATGTGCTTGGTTTCATAGCTAACCTTGTATTATTGTGATATCAACAGTAACATGTGATCAGAGTTTTAATAGACTAGCTAACTAGGGGAATAGACAAGTTAATACATAGGTGCAATAGACATAGGCAGGGCTTTTTTTCAGGGGGAACTTGGTGGAACTCAGTTCCACCACCTCTGGCTCAGACCCTTTGGTGCCTGCTCACCACAATCACTTATAAAACACAGAAGTCTGGTTTCTGTGTTTACAAGTGAAAGCTCTGCACTCCGTGTGTAACCCACATGAACACTGCACACTGTATGTAATGCAATCCTGATATGTAATGCCCCTTTAAGACTCTTCTCCTGTTTGTGAAATACGACCACACCCACTATTTGATGTGATTTGGAGGGTGTGTGTGGGGGGGGGGGAGTTTTGGGGGGTCGTGGTTGAGTTCCAGCACCTATTGTTTGAGAAAAAAAGCCCTGGATATAGGGAATAACCACCCTTGAATAATATTTATTTGCACCAATTACTTCAATTGCATATAACAAGCACTACCCTGCAGATGTGGAGAATGATGTTCTTTATGTACACATTGATTTCAGCTTGTGTAAGCTATTTGTATTTTGTTATATCAGAATAAGTTAATGACCAGTGGTTTGCACTGTATGGACACTCTAGAATGCTCCCTATTTTTATTGTTTTTTTTTCTTTGTTTTCTCAATAAATTGGACACATCCACCATTTAATTTGATTATTCCCACTGGTTCATTTAACACATTTCTATTTGGTTCCTTTTTGAGAAAGCACTGTGGTCCTAACCAATTTAAATTAGAGAATGGCCGTAAATGTATCTATGGTAACACCAGTATCTGTGTTCTGTATTTTTATTAGCTTCTTGTAATCCCCTGCACAGCTGTATCCAGGCTGGAAGAGGAAGGGTCGCACTCTGAGCTGATCCGTAATCTATTACTTTGTACAGTACTGTAAGGCGTACACTGTGGGGTTGATTTACTAAAACTGGAGCCTGCAAAATCTGGTGCAGTTCTGCATAGAAATCAGCTTTCAGCTTTTATTGTCAAAGCTTAAAGGGGATTTCCACCCATTTTTTATTGTTGCAATGTATGCTAAAAGTATAGAAAGCTTTTACCAATGGCAAGTTTTTTTGGGTTTTTTTGTAAGTAAATACCTTGTTTCTTTTTTTTCAGCAGCACTTCTGGCTGCGGCCTCCTAGGTGATTACGTCACTAGATGATTCACAAGGGCTCCTGGGATAGCGGCGTCATGTATTCCAAGAGTCTTTGTGAATCACCTAGCGACGAAATCGGGAGGAGTTAGGCGCCATTCTCTAAGAACTGCATCTGCCGGGAGGAAGTAGAGCATATCTGCTTGGGACCAGTCTGCGCAGGCGCAAGATTGGGAGGTGCATGCTGGGTAGCCAGCTGCACCAAATCCCGGAAATTAAGAGAAGAGGGCTTCAGATGCCCACAGCTAACATGGAACCTGCCTGCTTCCGAGATCCGGTTAGTAATCAAATATTTTTACATCAACTAAAATGACCACACATATTATTATTATTATTTAAGGTACTTATATAGCGCCGTTGATTTACGCAGCGCTTTACATATACATTGTACACATATGACATTTTCTAAATGTTAATGTATGTTTAGACAAGTACAGAGGAGTCTTTAAAAAAAAAAAAAATGTTTGGCGGACAGGAACTCCGCTTTAATTGAACAAGCTGCACCAGATTTTGCACTCCCTGGTTTTAGTAAATCCACCCTTGTGAATAGGAGTATAGGAGGGGAAAATACAATATTACTATCTCAATAGAGTGCTACTTCTCTGTCACTGTGCAATCAGCTAAGGAATAGGTCCATTCAGCTAAGGAATCGGTCCCATCAGTGGGACCACTGATGACCAAGAATCGGGGCTTCAAGGGCCTAAATCACAAGACTGGCTGAACAAAATTTTAAATATCATGGCACCTAAAAGCTTCAATGTATATCTATTTATGTAATTCAATTGTGTTTTTAGCCGTTTTCCCTGATTTCAGCTTTAAAATTCTGCAGATTCTCAATTTGTCCCCGGACAGCTGTAAAACCTAGTGTACAGGTATGTGTGCATCTTGAATACAGTACTTGACTTGTATGGAAAATGGCACTCCTAACAAGAGAAAATAGTTTGTCAGAACGGTTTTACTGCCATCTAGTGGTACAAAAGCAAATAACATGTTTGCTGTACTTACTCATTTAATGGCAAATTATTTCTTTTCAGCTCATTTTTTTGCCCTTCAGGGTTGTTTTCTGTACCCGTCTTAACAAGTGCATTAGGCAAAGTGTCTCTCAAATCTAAGCAGACTGTGGAGGTATGTTCAGAATGCCATACACTTGTAACACTTTTGGGAAGAGATAGTCTGGAATGAAATAAATGATTAAAGTGTATGTCAGAGCAAACTAAAAACATTCAGTACTGCAATACATGCACATTTTTTGTTTGTCTTTTTAAAAACACAGAAAATACCTGTAATCCTTCCAGAAATCCTGTTTCTGTCTCACAACATTGCTGCTAAACAGAATTGTCAGCGCTGACTGAGCTCTCCCCTGCTACATCACCATGTCCTTCTGTGTCTCAAAGCATATATTGATTTCAGTCTTAGCAAAACCATACTGTTGCCCCCCAAGCGTTTGCCCACACACTGTCTGTAGGGAAAAAGTAGTTCTGGGTAGGGCATGGTGCACCCCAATGGGAACTGACCCATGGCACCCTGCTGATCCCTTCTCCCAAAAGCTGCCCCTTGCAAGAATTTTGCAAGTCTGGTGAGGACCTCACGAGGAGTAATAAAAGCTGTTTTCATGCTTCATGTACAAAAGTAAAATAAATATTGCTGGAAGGTGCTCTAAAAGAGAGAAAGGATGTTTGGGAGTACACTTGGATCATGTCTAGAGATCACAATAATATTTTAAAATGCGGAACGGATTATCTTCGTTTCCATTGACTTCTATAGGGAAACTCACTTTGATATGCGAGTGCTTTGGATTACAAGCATTCTCCTGGAACGGATTATGCTCATAATCCAAGGTTCCACTGTATGATGGATGACATTGCTAACAGGGCTGGTCACGAGCTGGAGTCTTTGCAGCTGGAGCTTCAAAGGGATGAACCAAAATTAAAATGATTTGTAGGTGCATGCTAAAGGCCCCCTAACCCCAAGGATGAGAAGGAGACCCATCTCTTTTTAGAAACAATAGGGAGGCAGGGCAATGTTATAATAATGATGGACTTCAACTATCCCAATATCAATTGGGCAGATGGAACTACGAACTGAACTAAAGCTGGCCATAGTTAAGTCAGTTTTTTTCTTTCAACCAGCAGGGTGTTTTTGTGCATAGTTGAGTCGCTTAGCCTTTTTTCCATGTCCTATGCATGAAAACATAGGAACTGGGGTGCAGAAAAATGGCAGCAGGTGCTCTGGACTAATGAGTCAAATTTTTAATGATTTGGTTGTACCAAAAGGCAGTTTGTTTGCCTGGAGAGAGGAGTCTGCAGGCAACAGTGGAGGTTCCTGGCAGGTTTGGGGCTGCATTTTTGCAAATGGAGTTGGAGATTTTGTTAGGATTAATGGTGTCCTCAATGCTGAGAAATACAAGCAGATGCTTATTCATGCAAAACAAAAGCAAAGAAATATCCTGTCTAAAACATTTGCATAGTACTCTTTATACCTGAAAACTACAGACCAGTCAGCCTAACATCAATAGTATGTAAACTATCAGAAGGAATGATAAGGGATCATATCCAAGAAATTGCTGATGAAGATAGTATCAATATTAGGTAAGCTCTAGTTTAGATAGAGGAAGGCCTATGGAAGTAGTGTATCTAGATTTCATTAAGGCATTTGATGCAGTACCCAACAAATGCTTAATTTACATAGTGAGGTCTTTTGGCATTGATGATATTGTATGTACAGTACCTGGATAGAAAACAGGTTGCAGGAGAGCATACAGAGGGTGGTGATTAATGGCATATTTTCTGAATGGTATAGAGTTGAGAATGGGGTACCCCAGGGCTCTGTCCTGGGACCAATTCTGCTTAACTTGTTCATAACCGATAAGGTGCTTGGAATACATAGTTCAATTTTCCACAATATTCACACCATGTGAAATTTTCTGCATTTTGTCATGTTACAACCAAAAACGTAAATGTATTTAATTGGGATTTTATGTGATAGACCAACACAAAGTGGCACAGAATTGTGAAATGAAGGAAAAGGATAAATGGTTTTCAATTTTTTTTACAAATAAATATCTGAAAGTGTGGCGTGCATTTGTATTTAGCCCCCTTTACGCTGATACCCCTAACTAAAATCTAGTGGAACCAATTGCCTTCAGAAGTCACCTACCGTATATACTCGAGTATAAGTGGAGTTTTTCAGCACATTTTTTTGTGCTGAAAGTGCCCCCATCGACTTATACTCGAGTCAAGCACTTTTCTGCAGCAAAAAATTTCATTTTCTGAACCGACTTTGGGGCCCCGTATCTCAGGGTCACTTGGTGCCAGGAACCCCAAATTGGTGTGCAAACCCAGTGGAACTGGTACCATAACATATCCAAAGCTGGGGTTCCTAGCACTAAGTAGCCCCGAGATACGGGGCCCCAAAATCGGTTCGAAAAATGTCATTCTCTGCTGCAGAAAAGTGCTTGACATTTTCTGAACCGATTTTTGGGGCCCTGTATCTCGGGGACACTTGGTGCTTGAAACCCCAGCTTTGGATATTTTATGGTGCTAGTTCCACTGGGTTTGCACACCAAATTTGGGGTTCCTAACACCTAAGTGGCCCCAAGATACGGAGCCCCAAAGTCTGTTAACTGTGTCCATCTGCATCAATGTCATTTCAGGACCCTTTGGGTTCAGACACCCCAAATTTTGGCTGCAGCTAGGGGGCATCTAGGAACCCTTAACTACCGAGTTTGAAGTTCGGGGGACCTATGGCTGCAAATGGGCATAGTGAGGCTGCAAATGGGCATTGTTGACCCTCTTTTCCACTTACAGTAGCTGTGCATTTCTCACCCTCGTCTTATACTCGGGTTACTAAGTTTTTCCCATTTTTTTGTGGTAAATTAGGGCCTCGACTTATACTCGGAACGACTTATACTCAAGTATATACGGTAATTAGTAAATAGAGTCTACCTGTGTGTAATTTAATCTCTGTGTAAATACAGCTGTTCTGTGAAGCCCTCAGAAGTTTGTTAGAGAATCTTAGTGAACAAACAGCATCACGAAGACCAAGGAACACACCAGACAGATCAGGGATAAACTTGTGGAGAAGTTTAAAGCAGGGTTAGGTAAAAAAAAAAAAAGACATCCCAAGCTCTGGAGGAGCTGCAGAGATCCACAGCTCAGGTGGGACAATCTGTCCACAGGAAAACTATTAGTCGTGCACGCCACAAATGTGGCCTTTATTGAAGTTTTTTCCGACGGATGTTGGCTCAAACATGTCTTGCATACACACGGTCACACAAAGTTGTCGGAAAATCCGATCGTTCTGAACGCGGTGACGTAAAACACGTACATCAGGATTATAAACGGGGCAGTAGCCAATAGCTTTCAACGCTTTATTTATTCTGAGCATGCGTGGCACTTTGTCCGTCAGATTTGTGTACACACGATCGGAATTTCCGACAACGGATTTTGTTGTCGGAAAATTTTATAGCCTGCTCTCAAACTTTGTGTGTCGGAAAATCCGATGGAAAATGTGTGATGGAGCCCACATATGTTCGGAATTTCCAACAACAAGGTCCTATCACACATTTTCCGTTGGAAAATCCGACCGTGTGTACAGGGCATAAGAATGGCCCAGTCAAAGTCCAGACCTAAATCCAATTGAGAATCTGCAGCAAGACTTGAAAATTGCTGTTCACAGATGCTCTCCATCCAATCTGACAGAGCTTGAGCTATTTTGCAAGAAGAACAGGCAAAAATGGCACTCTAGATGTGCAAAGCTGGTAGAGACATACCCAAAAAGACTTGCAGCTGTAATTGCAGCAAAAGGTGGGTCTACAAAGTATTGACTCAGGGGGGCTGAATACAAATTCACACCACACTTTAAAGATATTTATTTGTGAAAACTTTTGAAAACTTTTATCATTTTCCTTCCACTTCACAATTATGTGCTCCTTTGTGTTGGTCTATCACATAAAATCGCAATAAAATACATTTACGATTTGTTGTAACCTCACAATATGTGGAAAATTGAAAGGGGTATGAATACTTTTTCAAGGCACTGTATATGGCAGATGAGATTAAATACTGAAAAATTGAAAGCAACGCACTTGGAAGCTACAAATATGCATGCAAACTACTCGCTAGGGGGGGGACCTCTGGGGGGACTGAAGATGGAAAAAGTTCTGGGGGTACTCGTAAATCACAGACTTAACAACGGCATGCAATGCCAGGTTGCAGCAGGAGGCAAAGCTATCCGACTATTAGCATGTAATTAAAAGGGTATTTACTAAAGAGGGGGAAAAAAACGATATTTCTACCACTTTATAAAACACTGGTTTGGTCACATTTTGAATATGCAGTCCAGTTCTGGTCACCAATCCTCAGGAAGGATGTGCAGGAGCGAGTCCAGGGAAGGGAAACAAAGCTAATAAGGGGACAGGAGGACCTCAGTCATGAGGAAAGACTTTAAACATTAAGCTTATTCTACCTGGAGAAGAGATGCTTAGGAGGGGATATGATTGCAATATACAAATCTTTGAATGGTGACTATTTCATTGGGAGAAAACTGTTGAATCTTAGGTCTCTAAAGAAGACACACAGCCACACAAAGCTGGACGAGAAGTGATTCAATCTTAAACTGCATAAGGGGTTCTTTTTTGTTACAGCAGTAAGGATGTGGAATTCCCTTCCACAGTTGGTGCTGTCAGCGGGGAGTGTAAATACGTAAATACATTTTAAAAACGTTTAGAACTGTTTCTTTGTGAATACAATGTAGAGGGATATTGGAAATGGTAGCGACACACACACACAAACACTCTCAGGTGGAACTGGATGGACTGATGTTTTTTTGCAACCTTACCAACTATGATAGGCAACCTCGTCACTCCAGCTGTGGAAAAACTACAAATTCCATAAGAAATTGCAAGACCGACAGCTACAGGCATGACTCCTAAATGGAGAGGCATGATGGGATTTGAAGTTTGACCACAGTTGATGTACTGAGGTTGCCTACATCCTTCTCCAGTTATTTTCCTCACACAATCATTCACAGTGCACCCTGGATTTATTATTTCTCCCTTCCCACATACCTGTCAGAAGGCTGAATGCTAGCAGCCTCCTTCTGCTCCTGAAAACTCTGCTGGACAGAAGGCAGAGCCTGTAATTGTCTGACACTTAATTCCACCAGCTGCTCCATTATCCGATCCTGCCGCGTCTTTATACTGCTCTCAAATGACAGCAGAGAGGGGGGCAAGTCTTCCACTACTAAAAAAAAATGAAAAACCCACAGTTAGTTATAGCATTAATTCTACTTCAATTGCTGTTAAGAATGTTCACTGAAATATGATGTTTTACCACCTTGTTATATAATAGATTTACAGGTACAGTATAATTACTTGGGGAAAGGGGGAGGAGAGGGGTGTATAGAAAAGGCAACATATAATTAAATATAACCATTGGTGGAAAGCATTATTGTATATTACCGTATATACTCGAGTATAAGTCGAGATACAGGGCCCCAAAAATCAGTTCAGAAAATGTCAAGCACTTTTCTGCAGCAGAGAATGACATTTTCCGAACCAGTTTTGGGGCCCATATCTCAGGGCCACTTGGTACTAGGAACCCCAGCTTTGAATATGTTATGGTACCAGTTCCACTGGGTTTTCACACCAAATTTGGGGTTCCTAGCACCAAGTGGCCCTGAGATATGGGGCCTCAAAGTCGGTTCAGAAAATGTCAAGCACTTTTCTGCAGCAGAGAATGACATTTTCCGAACCGAATTTGGGGCCCCGTATCTCGGGGCCACTTAGAGCTAGGAACTTCAGCTTTGGATATGTTGTGGTACTAGGTCCACTGGGTTTGCATACCAAATTTGGGGTTTCTAGCACAAAGTGGCCCTGAGATACTGGGCCCCAAATTCGGTTCAGAAAATGACATTTTTTGCTGCAGAAAAGTGCTTGACTCGAGTATAAGTCGAGGGGGGCACTTTCAGCACAAAAAAATGTGCTGAAAAATTCGACTTATACTCGAGTATATACGGTACTTGTATTGAGCTTTAAAACAAGCTCACATTGACCTCTGTCCCTGCAGGTATCACGGAACAATTCATCCTCAAATATCACACAGAAAGCAGAAATGTTGCCCGAGTTGTTCTCTCAGTAGCTCAGCATTCTCTGCTTCCTTCTATAATCTGCATCTGTGCCACTTAGTTTGCAAAACAGACTATTTTTTTTTCTTTTAATACATTTATTTAGGACATTACCTCTGGTACATGTTCATAACAAATGAAATATGAAGTACAATTTGTTAACGTGGCACTAAGAAAAAAATTTGTTAACGTGGCAATAAGAAAAATGTACAGTACATCTATAAGGATAGAAAAAAATTACTTTGAAGGCTGTCACTCATTATTATTATTATACCCGATTTATATAGCGAAAACAGTTTACGCACTCATAACCCCAATATAAAGGAAAAAAGCACTAGCGTTCGTCATATAGTAAAACAATATACAAAGTTTATTAAGCCTACATTAAAATATTTGTAATACTTTTAACATTCATATAGGATGTGTGACAACATCCCAAAAGGGGGATTGTTTTAAGGATGTTGTCACACATCCTATATGAATGTTAAAAGTTTTTAAAAATATTTTAATGTATGCTTAATGAGCTTTGTATATTGTTTCACTATAAGACATACTCTAGTGCTTTTTTCCTTTATATTGGGGTTATGGGTGGCAGCCCTAAAAATTCCTTTCTTTCTCTATCCGGTACATTCAAAGGGACTTGAATTGTTACAAACTTAAATAATTGTCCCCCTCTTAATCAACTGTTTCCTCTACAGACATCCCTCTCTTTTCCACCTATTTTATCAACTACGACATATAATGGTACATGGAGATACCTGCCAGCATCCAATATGGCCGCAAAAGCCCCTCCCTGTGAAATCACATCCACTTTTGTCCACTAGTAGTGAAGAACCTGTTGGTGATGTCACAATTTACATACAGTGTCTCACAAAAGTGAGTACACCCCTCACATTTTTGTATATATTTTATTATATATTTTCATGTGACAACACAGAAGAAATGACACTTTGCTACAATGTAAAGTAGTGAGTGTACAGCTTGTATAACAGTGTAAATTTGCTGTCCCCTCAAAATAACTCAACACACAACCATTAATGTCTAAACCGCTGGTAACAAAAGTGAGTACACCCCTAAGTGAAAATATTGAAATTTGGCGCAAAGTGTCAATATTTTGTGTGGCCACCATTATTTTCCAGCACTGCCTTAACGCTCTTGGGCATGGAGTTCACCAGAGCTTCACAGGTTGCCACTGGAGTCCTCTTCCACTCCTCCATGACGACATCACAGAGCTGGTGGATGTTAGAGACCTTGTACTCCTCCACCTTCCGTTTGAGGATGCCCCACAGATGTTCAATAGGGTTTAGGTCTGGAGACATGCTTGGCCAGTCCATCACCTTTACCCTCAGCTTTTTTAGCAAGGCAGTGGTCGTCGTGGGAGGGGTGTTTGGGGTTATGTTGGAATACTGCCCTGCGGTTCAGTCTCCGAAGGGAGGGGATCATGCTCTGCTTCAGTATGTCACAGTACATGTTGGCATTCATGGTTCCCTCAATGAACTATAGCACCCCAGTGCTGGAAGTACTCATGCAGCCCCAGACCATGACACTCCCACCACCATGCTTGACTGTAGACAAGACACAATTGTCTTTGTACTCCTCACCTGGTTGCCACCACACACACACACACACACACACACACACACACACACACCTGCTGAACCAAATAAGTTTATCTTGGTCTTATCAGACCACAGGACATGGTTCCAGTAACCCATGTCCTTAGTCTTCTTGCCTTCAGCAAACTGTTTGTGGGCTTTCTTGTGCATCATCTTTAGAAGAGGCTTCCTTCTGGGATGACATCCATGCAGACCAATTTGATGCAGTGTATGGCGTATGATCTGAGCACTGACAGGCTGACCCCCCCCACCCCTTCAACCTCTGCAGCAATGCTGGCAGCACTCATACGTGTATTTCCCAAAGACAACCTCTGGATATGCGCTGAGCACGAGCACCCAACTTCTTTGGTCGACCATGGTTAGGCCTGTTCTGAGTGGAACCTGTCCTGTTAAACTGCTGTATGGTCTTGGCCATCATGCTGCAGCTCAGTTTCAGGGTCTTGGCAATCTTCTTATAGCCTAGGCCATCTTTATGTAGAGCAAGAAATCTTTTTTTCCAGGTCCTCAGAGAGTTCTTTGCCATGAGGTGCCATGTTGAACTTCCAGTGACCAGTATGGGAGAGTGAGAGCGATAACACCAAATTTAAAACACCTGCTCCCCATTCACACCTGAGACCTTGTAACACTAACGAGTCACATGACACCAGGGAGGGAAAATGGCTATTTGGGCCCAATGTGGACATTTTCACTTAGGGGTGTACTCACTTTTGTTGCCAGAAATTTAGACAATAATGGCTGTGTTGAGTTATTTTGAGGGGACAGCAAATTTACACTGTTATACAAGCTGTACACTCACTACTTTACATTGTAGCAAAGTGTCATTTCTTCAGTGTTGTCACATGAAAAGATAAAATAAAATATTTACAAAAGTGTGAGGGGTGTACTCACTTTTGTAAGATACTGTATATGGTTATAGCCAGAACAATATAGCCAGTATGTCAATATACTGGCAAGTATTGGGTATAATAGATGGCATTAATCAAACAGAGAGTAGCTGGCAAATCTCAAGTTCTGTGTCATTGCCATGTAATTACATTGCAAGATGGGTGTGTACTGTGTATGATTAATGGAACCTTTAGGAAGTCAAAGCTGGGTCATTATTGTGTCATATTATATATCATGTAAAAGAAAAAAAATAACTGTATCATGACTTTAATCTGCACTTACCACTGTCTTCTGGAGCTAAATCTAGCATGGTTCCTTCTTCTGTCAATTGCTGAAGAATCAGATTCATATCCCACTGTTCAGTCAGCTGTAATAAGTTAATTGACATGAAGTAAATAACATATTAATGACTATGTAGCCCTACAGGGTCCAATAAAAGCTAATGATTTTAAGCACAGGCTGCAACAATCAAGCCCTGTAGTGGTTGACACCTTAGTGATAAAGAGAATGTAGAGTGGTATGGAATGGACCACAATTGTCACCATTAGGAAACCCACCCAGAGAAATGACTAGAGATGTGCAACGATGGAAACATTTGTTTAGTTTCAGATTTTATCATTACGTTAATGAATCATCTTATTTCACTTTTATACCTTATTGCATTTATTGAAATACTGTAAGTTTCCATTTGATATGTATCACATTTTTTATAATAATGAAAAATGTTAATACAACATAAAAATAAAATGGATCTGAATCAATTTGGATCATTTGTTAAGTCGTTACGTTATTTCGGATGCTTCAAACATCAACAAAAGGCCCAAACTATCGCATCATGTCATCCGAAAGAAACAAATGAATTTGTCATTTCGTTATAATTTATTTCAGATTAATTGAAATTCATTACTGTTGTGATTCAGAGATTTGTATACATCCAAATTTCCGAATAACAAAAATGTTGTCTGAATTTAAATTCGTAACAAAATGAATGATACGTGTCTAGAAATTACATGTAGATAAGTGCCTACGAAGAGGCTGTGTGGACTCTGTTGCACTGGGATGCAAAAAAAGGAAGAAAAAGGTGAAAACAATATTATAATAGGCAAATTGGACTATGCTTTCTAGGGGGTTATTTTTTTTTGCCTTCCTCTTGATCAGCTGTGGGTATAGGGCTCTGCAGTATATAGGAGTTTTTCCGTGTATTTATTTTTTATATTGCTAGATGGTCTTTTTTTCAACCTGTGTAACTAATTAGGGTTTACATCTAGACTTCTTGGTCAAAAACTTGTGGAAACCCCTCCAAATAATTGAGTTCAGGTGTTTACAGGGAAGGGTATTATTGATACCAAAGCATACAAAGACATTTTAGGCAATTGTACGGTTTGAAACTTGTGGTAACAGTTTAAAGAAGGCTTCTGTTCAGTTCCAAGAAGACATGGTTTGAGGACTTTGATGTGTGGGAAACTCAAGTGGCCTCCACAGATCCCTAATCTAATGAACTCCTTTGGGAAGAATTTGACTTCTGATTGCAAGCCAGGTCTTCTTATCCAATATCGGTATCTGACGTAACAAAAGCTCTTTTGGCTTAATGAGCACAAAGTCTGAAAAAATGCACTCCAAAATTTCATGGAAAGCCCTCTCAGAGGAGTGGAGGCTGTTATAATTTTAATGTGACAGTCAGATGTCTGCAAACTTGTTGCCACATAGTGTACAGTACTTTAAATTCACTTCAAAAAGTGGTGCTAGATACCAAGCATTATGTAGTGATAATCCAGAGAGGAGCTGCTGAGCACATGCTGGTACTTTAAAACCCGCACATCAATTTTTAAGCCACCATCACCGAGGAAGAAGCTCCTAAAGATGAACTGTATAATACTCAGCGATACTAGAAATAGAAATGAGGCATAACAGGGTGATGAAAGAAGTCGCAAAAGAAGGTTTCAGGACTTTATAAAAGGTTGCTGATCTTTCTAGACATCTGATTAATACTTACCTAGGTGAATGCAGCATCGGTCAGATGCTGCATCTTTCCCCCCGCGCCTCTAGACTGAGAACCGAGCGATCGAACATCGCTGATCGCTTGGTTTCCACAGCTCTGTGAGCAGAGAGCTGTAGACTGTCAGTCACAACTCTCTTCTCCTCTCGCTCATTGGAGCGTTGAGGTGTGGAGGGGGCGGAGCGAACGTCTCAGGCTCCCAGCGGCTCGCTGACTGGCTGAGCTGGGTAACAGTCCAGACACCTGGCATATCCAGACTTCGTGGTCGGGATGACGCGGTGACTGGACTGACATTGGTGACGTCAGCAGAGAGCGGACCTCAGTCTGCTCTCTGCTGAAAATGAGTCACAGGAGTGAAAAATAATTTTGCTCCTGTGATCCATAGGAGAAGTACAGCCAAACGAGCTTTGGCTATACTTCTCCTTTAAACTGTGCCGTCAAGAACAAAGCCTTTTTCATCTGTTTCCACTCCCCACTTTCTATCTCCAATACTTTTGATTATTATACACTTATTTTTTGATGAGTTCTGTGATTGCTGAAGGTAATAAAAGACAACTTTACTTTTGGTGAAGTTGTCTTTAAAATTCCCCCCACCCCCCAAGTGCAGCCTACCTGATAACAATAGCTTGCATGAATGAAAAGCTCTCTATGAATGGAGTACGGGAAGATGAATGAAAGGTTCGCCTCCACCATTGATAAATCATTTTTTAATTGCCATCAGCATAAGGGACACCTGGCATTGATTGTAAGTATTCCCTTTTGTATAATTCTTTGATTAAAAGTAGTAGGCTTTAATCCTCTTAGATCGCTTCCACACAGCCCAGGTACTGGGCCCCGCTCCCCCACAACCCGCGAGTCTATTAGCAGACCAGAGACTGCCATGGGAAGGATACCAGCAAATCATTTTTTCGTTGGCCTCCCCTTCCTGTTTCTGACCCGGAAGCAATATGTAAGACGTCACTTCCTGGTCCCCGTGTCACTTTGCCCAACCAGTATGTCTGGGGAAGAAACGAATGTAGTGATCTGCACTGTATTCGTTTCCTTGGAGGACAGGTAAGACATCATGAGTCTTTTAGACATCTGACCTTTTGTCCCCTATATGATGAAAAAAAGTTTAGTAAACAAAAAAATTGAAACCGTCGATTGTGCTACACAAGTTAGATATCTCCAATAAAAATCACTCTAGGCCCATTATTTACAGTGCCTTGAAAAAATATTCACACCCCTTCAAATTTTCCATATTTTATCAAGTTACAACCAAAAACATAAATGTATTTTATTGGTATTTTATGTGATAGACCAACAGAAAGTGGCACATAATTCTGAAGTGGAAGGAAAATGATAAATAGTTTTCAAAATTCTTTACAAATAAATATCTGAAAAGTGTCTCGTACATTTGTATTCAGCCCCTTTTACTCCAATACCCCTAACTAAAATCTAGTGGAACCAATTGCATTCAGAAGTCACCTAATTAGTAAATAGGGTCCACCTGTGTGTAATTTAATGTCAGTATAAATACAACTGTTCTGTGAAGCCCTCAGAGATATGTTAGAGAACCTTAGTGAACAAACAGCATCATGAACACCAAGAAACACACCAGACAGGTCAGGGATAACGTTGTGGAGAAGTTTAAAGCAGGGTTAGGTTATGAAAAAAATATCCCAAGCTGTGAACATCTCACTGAGCACTGTTCAATCCCTCATCCGAAAATGGAAAAAGAGTATGGCAGACCTACAAAGACATGGCCGTCCATCTAAACTGACAGGCCGGGCAAGGAGAGCATTAATCAGAGAAGCAGCCAAGAGGCCCATGGTAACTCTGGAGGAGCTGCAGAGATCCACAGCTCAGGTGGGAGAATCTGTCCACAGGACAACTATTAGTCGTGCACTCCACAAATCTGACCTTTATGGAAGAGTGGCAAGAAGAAAGTCATTGTTGAAAGAAAGCCATAAGAATTCCCATCTGCGGTTTGCGAGAAGCCATGTGGAGGACACAGCAAACATGTGGAAGAAGGTATTTTGGTCAGCAAATATACTGTATGGAAGACTTAACGTATTCTCTTAGAAACAAAACTGAATTAATAAAGAATATATGGTCCTGTTGGGTTGCCTTTAAATACACATCCGCCTATGCAGAAATCATGGCTTCAAATGTATAAAGTATTATTATCAGAACCTTTTAGTATAAGAGACAGGTTTGAGACGGACACCTACCCCCCCCCCCCCTCCTTCCCTTCCTTTACCTCTCTTTCCCCCTTTCTTTTTCTCTATTTCTTCTTGTTTCTGTTATTATTCATATAAATGACAAGATTTGGAATAATTGTGATGTTAGGCAATATTGACAATGACTGCTCATTCCCTATTGGGATATATTTTAGTGCATACTAAAGGATACACAAGATCCGATATGTGGTAAGGTTGTAAAACCTTCTAAACATTGAATGTAAGCACTCCTGTATTGTTTTTCTTGTCTTTAATAAAATTTTATTAAAAAAAAAAAAAAAGAAGGTATTTTGGTCAGATTAAATCAAAATTTTACTTTTTGGCCTAAAAGCAAAATGCTATGTGTGGGGGAAAATTAACACTGCACATCCCCCTGAACACACCATCCACACCTTGAAACATGGTGGTGGCAGCATCATGTTGTGGGGATGATTTTCTTCAGCAGGGACAGGGAAGCTGGTCAGAGTTGATGGGAAAATGGATGGAGCCAAATACAGGGCAATCTTAGAAGAAAACCTGTTAAAGTCTGCAAAAGACTTGACTGGGGTGGAGGTTCACCTTCACCAGGACAACGAACCTCAACATACAGCCAGAGCTGTGGAATGGAATGGTTTAGATCAAAGCACATTCATTTGTTAGAATGGCCCAGTTACAGCCCAGACCTAAATCTAATTGGGAATCTGTGGTAAGGTTTGAATATTGCTGTTCACAGACGCTCTCCATCCAATCTGACAGAGCTTGAGCTATTTTGCACAGAAGAATGGGCAAAAATGTAACTCTCTAGATGTGCAAAGCTGGTAGAGACATCCCCAAAAAGACTTGCAGCTGTAATTGGAGAAAGTTGGTTCTACAAAGTATTGACTTAGGGGGGCTGAATACAAATGCACGCCACACTTCTCAGATATTTGTAAAAAAAATTAAAAACCATTTCTCATTTTTCTTCCACTGCACAATTATGTGCCACTTTGTATTGGTCTATCACATAAAATCCCAATAAAATACATTTAAGTTTTTGGTTGTACCATGACAATACGTGGAAATTTTAAAGAATGAATACTTTTTCAAGGCACTGTATGGTTAACTCTAAACTGAAGACCTGTAGGGGCTTTTCAAGCATTGCCTGGAAAATATAGGGTACTGAAGTTTGTCACTGTTTTACGGGTGTATGAAATTTTAAGGTTTGTCATGTTGGGCATCTATTTACTTGGTACAACCTCGTCTTTTATACATTTTAATAAAAATTACTAAACGTTATTTTTATTAAACATTTGGGTCCTCTAAAATTTACCTCAGTGTATTTTTTACTGAAATTTTGAGTTTCATAAACTGTTGTGTGAAGTAATATTGTGTGACGTAAAAAAAAACTACCACTATTTTATTCTGTAGGGTGTCCGATTTAAAAAAATATATAGTGGTTTGGGGGTTTTATGTAATATTCAGACATAAAAAAAATTTTTTTAACATGTGTGCAAAAAATGTGCTTATCTTTAGGTACAAACTGTGTTTACAATTGCTTATTTTGTATCTGTGTGGATTTCTTGACATTAACTTTTCTGTGCAACTTTTTGTTTTATTTCATTAATAAAACCTTTTTTGATAAAAAAAAAAAATAGTACATGTGTGCAAAAAACACAAAAATGGCTCTGGCAGCAAAAGGATTAAGCATGTGTGTTTAGCCAAGTATTCACCTGTGTTTTAATAGAGAAAAAACACACAGTACAACAACATGTTGTGTGTATGAACTATGTGGAGTGTGCCCATTCATTTATTTTTTGCACCTGAACACACATAAGGTATAAGCAAGCATCCTGAGATGTCTGTTCTCAGGTAGGACTGCAACTTATAAAATGGAAAACAGGTTAAATATAATAAGCAGGATATACTTAATCAATATACACAGGGCTGACCACACACCCAGGGCCGGGACAAGGGGTGGGCAGGAGGGGCGGCTGCCCCTGGCGCAATGGTTTATTACAGGGGTGGGGGGCACCCTGACCCTAACCCTAAGGCAAAGGGGGGCGCAGTTTGGCATCTTTGCCCTGGGCGCTGGATGACCTTGTCCCAGCACTGTACACACCTCTACCCCCATCTCAATTGTTCTTAGATAAAACAGTCATTTATGGTAATGCAGGCCCCAACCACACCAAGCATTGATTATTACAAAAAAATATACAATCCTTGGTAAGTACAAGGATTCCAAACTGTCAGACATGAAGTTAAAGCAAGTGACGCACCTTCAGGGGCGGCAAGGGGGGGTCATCATGCTTTCTCTGTATATGCTCCTGTTTTAACCAGCCACTCTTTGGTGTTCTCTGTTGGTCTTTGGCTTCTCTGTCCATCTTTCCTCCATGGAAGTTGTCAAACGCACCATCCCCAGGTATACCTGGTGACAAAATGCTCTGATCTGATGTTGGTTTTGTTTCAGCTGTTGCATGCAGTTTAGTGAAACTACCTTCACAATTTGGTAAAATGTGATCATCATCATCTGCAATCACCTAGGATAGAATATTATTCATTGATAAATTTCCTGGACATATAAAAAGATGTGTAGCTCATTGGATTACCATTGCCTAATGCTAAATCAATTGATGCAAGATAAAAATGTTCTAAAATAATGACAGCAGATCTGTTGCAGAGCTAAGCTGGCTGAACGATCTTCAGCATTCAACATACTTCTGGATGTGTCGGGTGCCTGGAGTGTGCCTATACACCAGCCCCTATGTCACTACTGTGTCCTATAATGATGCTGCAGCCAACACAAAGAACCAAAGTGCAGCAGTAGTAAGTGCAGAGTGATGGTGGGGGCAGTGGAACATGTTATGCCCTGTACACACGACCAGTTTTGTTGCCGGAATAAACTCCGAAGGTTTCTCTGTCGGAATTCAATTCAAGCGGTCTGTGTATTCTGCAAAAGACCTGGTTGATCCTGCTGCTCTCTATCTCCCCCTTCTGTCCATGTCCTCAATTCCGCTAGGGATTTTGCAGCTGTGGTGGCAACTCTGCACATGCTCAGTTTTCAGTGAGGTTCTATGATGAGTATTTCCTGACTATAGAGTCAGACATGTGGGCGTATACACAGTGGTGAATGACAGACCACTCCCTCTTTTCTCCTCCATGCCCACTAACCAGCTAAACACAATGGGGGCGGAATGTTACATGTAGATCGATGGAGACTTCACCTCCCTGGTATTCTAAGACACAGGCTTAAGGGGCGTGACACAGCCTGTGACTGACAGAAATCCACCCACACCATGCTATTAACAAAAAATAATAAAGATTTGATTTCAAATATATATTTATATGTTGATTTAAAATAGAATATTGATATTAATTATTTCTTCTTACTCTGTATTCCAAAAGGCTGTTTTTTTTATATTTTGAACATGTGACCAGGGGCAGAGGACTAGAAGCCCCTCCTGCTTATGTTTCCCTGCAGACAGGCTGGAACAAAGCTGGGTCATGCGACAGCTGTCTGTCGATTAGGAAAAAGGGTAAGCAGATGTTTCTAATTAAAATAATTACAGTGCCATCATCCATATACAGAAAGAGAAGGGATAATGTAAATTAAACAGTGTTTGTTTATTATCACTTTCAGCTTTCTTACTCTATTTAAGAATAAACCCTCATAATTGGGACTTTGGAGGCAACTAAAGGGGAATATGTTGCACAATAAGCTATCTTACATAAAATTTTATACAATCTTTATTGGTACAAAAAGTATAAAAGTTACAAGATGTTGCAATGTCTATTTAGTGTGTACATACTGTATATCACATAACTAATACAAATCACAATGCAGTACTCCCACAATACTTAGAGATAATTATATTATCATGCGACTACTGCATTGTGATTTGTATAGTTACAGTATCTCACAAAGTGAGTATACCCCTCACATTTTTGTAAATATTTTATTATATCTTTTCATGTGACAACACTGAAGAAATGACACTTTGCTACAATGTAAAGTAGTGAGTGTACAGCTTGTATAACAGTGTAAATTTGTTGTCCCCTCAAAATAACTCAACACACAGCCATTAATGTCTAAACCGCTGGCAACAAAAGTGAGTACACCCCTAAGTGAAAATGTCAAGATTGGGCCCAAAGTGTCAATATTTTGTGTGGCCACCACTATTTTCCAGCACGGCCTTAACCCTCTTGGGCATGGAGTTCACCAGAGCTTCACTGGTTGCCACCGGAGTCCTCTTCCACTCCTCCATGACGACATCACAGAGATGGTGGATGTTAGAGACCTTTCTCTCCTCCACCTTTCGTTTGAGGATGCCCCACAGATGCTCAATAGGGTTTAGGTCTGGAGACATGCTTGGCCAGTTTATCACCTGGCCAAGCATGTCAACACACCTCTCATCCTGGAGGTGTGTTTGGGGTCGTTATGTTGGAATACTGCCCTGCGGCCCAGTCTCCGAAGGGAGGGGATCATGCTCTGCTTCAGTATGTCACAGTACATGTTGGCATTCATGGTTCCCTCAATGAAATGTAGCTCCCCAGTGCCAGCAACACTCATGCAGCTCCAGGCCATGACACTCCCACCACCATGCTTGACTGTAGGCAAGACACACTTGTCTTTGTACTCCTCACCTGGTTGCCATCACACACGCTTGACACCATCATAACCAAATTAGTTTATCTTGGTCTCATCAGACCACAGGACATGGTTCTAGTAATCCATGTCCTTAGTCTGCTTGTCTTTAGCAAACTGTTTGCAGGCTTTCTTTTGCATCATCTTTAGAAGAGGCTTCCTTCTGAGACAACAGCCATGCAGACCAATTTGATGCAGTGTGCGGCGTATGGTCTGAGCACTGACAGTCTGACCCCCCAACCCCTTCAACCTCTGCAGCAATGCTGGCAGCACTCATATGTCTATTTTCCCAAAGACAACCTCTGGATATGACGCTGAGCACGAGCACTCAACTTCTTTGGTCGACCATGGCGAGGCCTGTTCTGAGTGGAACCTGTCCTGTTAAACTGCTGTATGGTCTTGGCCATCGTGCTGCAGCTCAGTTTCAGGGTCTTGGCAATCTTCTCATAGCTTAGGCCATCTTTATGTAGAGCAACAATTCTTTTTTTTCAGATCCTCAGAGTTCTTTGCCATAAGGTGCCATGGTGAACTTCCAGTGACCAGTATGAGACAGTGAGAATAATAACACCAAATTGAACCTGCTCCCTATTCACACCTGAAACCTTGTAACACTAACGAGTCACATGACACAGGGAGGGAAAATGGCTAATTGGGCCCAATTTGGACATTTTCACTTAGGGGTGTACTCACTGTTGTTGCCAGCGGTTTAGCCATTAATGGCTGTGTGTTGAGTTATTTTGAGGGGACAGCAAATGTACACTGTTATACAAACTGTACACTCACTACTTTACATGGTAGCAAAGTTTCATTTCTTCAGTGTTGTCACATAAAAAGATATAATAAAATTTTTACAAAAATGTGAGAAGTGTACTCACTTTTGTGAGATACTGTATATGTACACACTAAATAGCAGTTGCAACATCTTATATTTTTATACTTTTTGTACCAATAAAGATTTTATAAAAATGTATGTAACATTGTCTAAAGTTCAACATATTCCCCTATAGTTGCCTCCAAAGACCCACTTATAAGGGATTTATTTTGCATATATGGCCAAGGGATAGTGGCAATCGGTAAACTTATTACTATATTTATTACTCTATTGAAAAACTAAACACAATGATGACTTTACATGCACTTTATTAACCTGCAAATATTGCCATTAATGTAACTCAGGAAAATAAATCAGATACAACAAACAGCCCTCACCTTAACAGCATCTTCTTCATATAATAATTCCATGGACAGATCAGACACAAGGTCGTCCGCTCTCCGGAAGATCTGCACATCTCCACACTCGCTGTCAGTCTGTGCCAACATAAAGATAATTCACAAAAATTGTAGGACTGGGGTCATGGAAAACAAACTGATATTGCTGAATTTTACACCCCTGGATAATCTTTAAACCTAAATTCCAGGTATGGCAAACTTTATATAGTTACATTGGTCCAGGTTAGATTAATCAGTTACCGACTGCCAGACGCAGTTGTACTGCAGCAGGTTGGCTCCCCTGCATGAATCGCATTGTATGTCAGGCGTGTACACGGCACATACACAGCGATTTGACTAGATGTCCGCCGGCCACCCATGATTGCTCCAGAGACAGGCAGAACGGGGATCTGTCAGTGTAAACAAACAGATCCCTATTTTGGCAGGGGAGGAGAGAG
Source organism: Lithobates clamitans (assembly GCA_037952925.1). Taxonomy (NCBI): domain Eukaryota; kingdom Metazoa; phylum Chordata; class Amphibia; order Anura; family Ranidae; genus Lithobates; species Lithobates clamitans. The sequence continues at coordinate 1,877,935 of JBBGZY010001430.1, read as the reverse complement.
AGATCTGCTGTTCCTAGTGATTAGGAACAGCGATCTCTCTCCTCCTCCAGTCAGCCCAGCCACCATAGAGTTAGCAACACCTCCCTAGGCAACACTTATCCCCTTGATCGCCCCCTAGTGTTAACCCCTTCCCTGCCGGTGACATTTATACAGTAATCAGTGGCTATTTTTAGCTTTGATCGCTGTATAAATGCCAATGGTCCCAAAAAAGTGTCAAAAGTGTCCGATCTGTCTGCCGCAATCTCACTACAAATCGTAGTTCATCGCCATTACTATTAAAAAAAAATAAAATAATAAAAATACCATAAATCTATCTCATAGTTTGTAGACGCTATAACTTTTGCGCAAACCAATCAATATACACTTATTATGTTTTTTTTTACTAAAAATATGTAGCAGAATACATATTGGCCTAAACGGAGGAAGAATTTTTTTTTTTGAATATTTTTTGGGGATGTTTATTATAGCAAAAAATAAAAACTATATATATATATATATATATATATATATATATATATATATATATATATATATATATATATATATATATATATATTTATTTTATTTTTTTTTATTTTTTATTTTTTTTAATTGTTGCTTTTTTGTTTATAGCTCAAAAAATAAAAACCGCAGAGGTGATCAAATACCACCCAAAGAAAGCTTTATTTGTGGGAAAAAAAGAACATCAATTTTGTTTGGATACAGCGATGCACGACCGTGCAATTGTCAAAGTGACGCAGTGCCGTATCGCAAAAAATGGCCCGGTCATTAAGGGGGCACACCCTTCCGGACCTTAAGTGGTTAATGTATGTAAGTGCCATACCTGTGGAAGATGGTAATCACGGCAGTAGGCACCACTACTACAGTTAAGGCTGCTAGGCTTTGGGTCCCATGCTTAGTGGCTGACCTGTTGCTTACTGGACACAGGTGGTTGCTTGCTTGGCACAAATGCCATTCAGAGAGCACTTTCCATTTTCTCAAATAATGCAAAGCGTTCTCCGATTGGACGAGGTGGAGATGTCGTCGACCTGCCTCTTCCCCTCGTTCAATCAGAGAATGCTTTGCATTCATTGAGAAAAATGGAAAGTGCTCTCTGAATGGCGTCCGCAACCTTCTGTGTCTAGTGGCATGGGACCTGGAAGCTAGCGGTAATAACTAAAGTAGCGGCTCCTACTACAATGATTTCCAGCTCCTAGAGAGACCCCACAGCTATGCCACATACATACTTACACTGGTACGAGCTAGACCAAAAAAAACTAAAAATGTTAAAAAAATTGCCATACCTAAACTTCAGCTTTAATGCAAAATAGTATGTATTTAGTGTTTTTTTTTTTTTGCTGCGCCCCATAAAATGCCCCACAACATACTATTTTGGTTCCAACATAAGCATAAACATACTGTATATATGGTGATCAAAAACAGTTATGAATGGCTGCAAGGCATGTTGGAATCTGTAGTGTAATCATACGTTCCAAATTTCACAACTTTTGCAGAACACCGCCAAGCTCAAACACCCAAAGGGGTAGGAATTAGCATAATAGATATGTTTTTTCTCAAACATGACATGGTATAGAGCAGTGGTCATCAACCCTGTCCTCAGGACCCACTAACAGGCCAGATTTTATGTATTACCTTGGGGAGATGCAGACTAGAATACTGCAATCATTGAGCAGCAAATGATATCACCTGTGATGTATTTCAGTTACCTTGCAAACCTGGCCTGTTAGTGGGCCCTGAGGACAGGAGTTGAGAACCACTGGTATAGAAGACTTGGAATTGTATGAACAGAATGGTGGTAGTGACCAAATGTTTCATTTGACATTTTCAATAGAAAACAATGTGCATTACAACAAACTGATTCAACAGTTTACCTCTTCGCCTTTTACTAACATTATAGCCTCCAGGCAAGAGGCTAAAGAAATGATTGATATACATATTTGTGACCTGTCTGACCCTCCCAAGGTCTGTAATCCTGTTTTGATGAGATCCAGGCACCTACCAGGCAGAACAAGCAGGTCTAAAGCCCCATACACACAATTAGATTTTCTGTAGATTTATGTCTTCTGATTTACCAAAACCATATAATATGAGGTCAAACCTTAATGCCGCGTACACACGGTCGGACTTTTCGTCTACAAAAGTCAGACGGACGCTGAAGGACTAAAGCTGGCTCACAATCCGATCGTGTGTGGGCTTCCCCGGACTTTCAGCGGACTTTTCCAGCCGCAAATATGACGGACTTGGAACATGATTTGGAACATGCTTCAAATCTTTACGTCGTAACTACGCCGGACCCAGAAATCCGCTCGTCTGTGTGCTAGTCCGACGGACAAAAACCCACACTAGGGCAGCTATTGCCTACTGGCTATCAACTTCCTTATTTTAGTCCGATGTACGTCATCATGTACGAATCCGTCTGACTTTTGTGTGATCATATGTAGGCAAGTCCGTTCGTAAGAAAGTCTGCCGCAAGTCCGCCAAAAGTCTGCCAAAAGTCTGACAAAAGCCCGTCGAAAGTCTGTCGTACTTTTGTAGCCGAAAAGTCCGACCGTGTGTACGCGGCATAAGAGTTTCATTTTGTATGCAATCAGGCAGGCCTTGCACTACATGATTTTGGTAAATCTGAGGACAAAAATCTTTTGTGTGTATGGGGCTTAAAATTGCCATACGCAGAAAAGATTTCTCTTGTTCAGCCTAGCAGGCTGGATGATACAAATCCATAGATTCCTCCATCTATGCTAAACAGTGTGGAATGACAAATCTCCCGGATGTTGTATTCTGACAGCTGTCACTCATGGCTGTCATAATACCTGAACAGTGCCTGCACCTTATGCCGTGTACACACGACCGGACTTTTCGGCATCAAAGGTCCGACGGAACGAATCCGTCGGACATTACGATCGTGTGTGGGCTTCATCTGACCTTTTCTGTCGAAAAATCTGACGGACCTTAGAAATAGAACATGTTTCAAATCTTTCCGACGGACTCGATTCCTATAGGAAAAAACGTTCGTCTGTATGCTAGTCCGACAGACCAAAAACGACGCAAGGGCAGCTATTGGCTACTGGCTATTGAACTTCCGTTTCTAGTCTGGTCGTATGTCATCACGTTCGAAACGATTGGACTTTGGTGGGACTGGGATCGTGTGTAGGCAAAGTCTGTTTCGTCGGAGCTCCGTCGGAACTCAGTTGAAAAGTCCTTCAGAGTTCAGTCCGACGAGAAGTTTGCTCGTGTGTACACGGCATAATTGGCTGCATTTACTGTTTGGTCAACTTTTTTCTGCCCAGCTCCTTCGATTTCTCAGCCTGCTCCAGGCCCCATCCCAGTTTGCCGATTGGACAATATAGGAGAAGCAACACACTGGTGAAGCTGTGCTTTGATCTACTGTAAAGCTGACCATACATTATACAAATTTCTTGTTCCATTTCCTTTACATTTACCTTCAACTATGTAGTGCAAGGGCCTGCCTGATTGCATACAACATTGAAAGTGTTTGGGCTAGACCTCCTATTATATGGTTTTGGTAAATCTAAAGGAAAATTGTACAAGAAAATTATATAATGTATGGCAAGCCTTATGGCCCGTACACATGATCCGAATATCGTAGGAAAACAATTTTTGGATCGTGTGTATACTTACTTTCGAAAGCCGATCACGACAGTTCATCCAATATTATTCGATCGGACAAGCACAAAAATTTTCCTTGTATGATACCAGATTGTACAATTTTTGTTTAGTCCGTATAGCTGTCGTCCAAAAATACAATACAAATACATTACAGATGCCGCAGCTTACTATTTATGATTTGATTGCTGCTCGCTGACATACTATTATCATTCCTGTAAGTGCAATTTATTCATTTATTAAACCATCTTGAATTAATATACTGCACTATGAAGGAATTTTTGTTTTATATTTCCGGGTGAATTCAGAAATATTAGTCGCTGCTCCGGATATCATTTAGGTCCCGGGGAGACCGTTAATTCCCTGAGATTGGTGAGACTGTCTCGGCAGTCACGGCCTTCTGGTAAGCAGGCTACCTTTGGGTGTCGATCTGACCGCACTGTATTTTGTGTGAAGATTTGTGTCATGTATTTCTTCCTGCAATTTACCTTCATTTACCTGGATGTTTAACACTGCATAGACCCATACGGACTTCAATGTGAATGGGACTCTGTTTTGGTTTTTTCTTTCACACTTTTTTCACCGGATTATATACCGTATTTATCGGCGTATAACACGCACTTTTTTCCCCTTAAAATCAGGGGAAAGTCGCAGGTGCGTGTTATACGCCGATCCCCGCCGATCCCGATCTGTCAAACTGTCAAAATCGCGGTCCGCGATTTGAAAATGGCGCCGCCGGTGTCTTGCCGAGAAAGTTCCCTCGGCGGATAAGTTCCTCCCCTGTACTGCGCAGGTGCAGCGCCTGCGCAGTACCAACTGCTGTCAGCCGGCGGAGATAGCCGAAGCTCAAAATCCACAATCGGCTGTACACGGCGCCTGCGCTCTGGGTCCAGATTCCTTCCCCACCATCCAAGTGGACCTGGAGGGGGAATCTAAAAGTGCCGAGCGCAGCGAGGCCGTGCCCGAAGCGTGGCGAGCGAAGCGTGGCGAGCGAAGCGAGCCCGCGAGGGGCCCTCTTACAGGCGCCGTGTACAGCTGATTTTCAGCTGTTCCGCTTCGGCTATTTCCGCCGGATCGTACTGCGCATGCGCAGTACAGTGAGGAACTTATCCGCCGAGCGGAACTTATTCGGCAGAACACCGGCGCCGAAGTACAGAGAGCCGGTCCTCGGCTCTTTCCGGCGGCTCTCGTTTACTTTCGGCTCCACTCGTAGTCCCGAGCGGAGCTATCCGAACCTACTCGGATAGCTCCGCTCCGGACTACGAGTGAAACCGAAAGTAAACGAGAGCCGCCGGAAAGAGCCGAGGACCGGCTCTCTGTACTTCGGCGCCGGCGGCGCCATTTTCAAATCGCGGACCGCGATTTTGAAGCCCTGGAAGCAGGGGCAGGGGATACCAGGCTGCACTGGGGCAAGGCTGCACTGGGGAAAGGCTGCACTGGGGAAGGCTGCACTGGGGAAAGGCTGCACTGAGGAAAGGCTGCACTGGGGAAGGCTGCACTGGGGAAGGCTGCACTGGGGAAGGCTGCACTGAGGAAAGGCTGCACTGACAAGGCTGCACTGGGGAAGGCTGCACTGACATGGCTGCACTGGGGAAGGCTGCACTGACAAGGCTGCACTGACAAGGCTGCACTGGGGAAGGCTGCACTGACAAGGCTGACAAGGCTGCACTGACATCGCTGCACTGACATGGCTGCACTGACATGGCTGCACTGACAAGGCTGCACTGACAAGGCTGCAATGAAGGGCATTTAAATGTAAGTTTTTTTCCCTTCAACTTCCCTCCTAAAAGTTTTTTTTCCTTAAAATTCCCTCCTAAATTGGGGTGCGTGTTATACGCCGGTGCGTGTTATACGCCGATAAATACGGTATATAATTTTTTTTTTTTAGTAATTTATTCACTATATATTTGCACTATTAGCGCTGCACTTCTTTAATAATTTTACAAATACATTACAACACATGACATCACTTCCAATTTTTTTTTTCTGTCGTACGAGAATTTTTGTGACTTTAGTTACCTATTCAATGTCTACTTTTGACTATTAAGAGAAAAAGTCATACAATCTGTTGTACGATATTCGGATCGTGTGTAGGGGCCATTAGTATGTTTCAACAGCAACCCAAAAGAGCCCTTATGTCTCTCCCACAGTTTAGTGTTGCTATGCAGAAGATCACACAGAGATAAAAATAAAGATAGATACAGTATGTGTGTTTTAACTAGTCGTCTTTAAATACACATTTGATTATGTTATAATGAATACATAAATTAAATGTTTTCAGCTCCCAGCAAACATCTAAATGCACAGCTGTTTTACCTACCAAAGGGGTTTGCATTTTCTTCCAGCTCTGCCAGAAAACACAGCCAGAAAGATGACATCACTATCTCTACTGCAGGTAAGCTAAACAGTGGTATCTTCTCCCCACCCCAGCCTCCTGATTGGAGAAGGAGCAGCAAGTGACAGATGAGGTAACCTCTCTCACCACTCTGCTCCACCCATCAGCATTGTTCCTTGTCTGCACATTTACTGTATTTATCGGCGTATAACACGTGCCGGCGTATAACACGCACCCCAAGTTTAGGAGGGAATTTTAAGGAAAAAAACTTTTAGGAGTAAAGTTTAAGGAAGAAAAACTTACATTAAAATGCCCATCAATGCAGCGTTATCGGTGTCCATCTGCAGCCTTGTCAGTGTCAGTGCAGCCTTGCTCCAGTGTCTATTGCAGCCTTGTCAGTGCAGCTTTGCCCCAGTGCAGAATTGTCAGTGCAGCCTTGCCCCAGTGTCCATTGCAATCTTGTCAGTTCAGCTTTGCTCCAGTGCAGCCTTGTCAGTGCAGCCTTGCCCCAGTGCAGCCTTGCCAAAGTGCAGCCTTGCCAAAGTGCAGCCTTGCCAAAGTGCAGCCTTGCCAAAGTGCAGCCTTGCATGATCGCCGCGATCCCTGCCGGCATACACAGCCGTGTGTAAATTCAAATATGGCGCCGAGACTGCAGAGACTCGGCAGAGCCGAGATACACATACCCGAGAGTCCTCGGCTTTTCTCGGCGCCGCTTACAGTCACGCCCAGTCCCGCCCTATGATGGACATAACACAGGTCCAATGGTGGGACTGGGCGGGACACAAAATTGGCGCGGATCGGCCTATAACACGCACCCACAATTTTCCCCTGAATTTCCGGTCGAAAAAAGTGCGTGTTATATGCCGATAAATACGGTATATGCAGTTCACGGGACAGGCTACCATTCTTGTCCCACCCTCACCCCAGCTGAGTCTAAGGCCTGATTCACACCTATGCAGGTTGCAATTTGCATATTGCAGGTGCATTTTGCGTTTTTCAATACACGCTTTTCATCCATTGAAGTCTATGGAACCAAAAACTAGAAAAAAGTCCCTGGCCCTTTCCATAAAATGCACAAATGTGAACTACATCCAAAGGAAAGCATGTTAAATGGACTTTAGTGTGTTTCTGCAAAACTGAAAGCGCGCTAAAAAATGCATTGGTGTGAACCAGGCCTAAGGGGTTGATAAAGGCTGTGTCCAAGTTAAATTCACTAGCAATATACTGTTTGCTTTAAAAAATACATTGAATTATTTATGAATGAGAACAGAGTTTAATCAATTTGTATTTTTATATCTGCCTAGAGGCCAGCTTTTATAATATTTTTAAAAATAAAAATAATAACGGGCTTGTCTGGCATTCATATAGGAGATTCTAGGGTCAATTTACTAAAGCTGAAGAGTGAAAAATCTGGTGCAGCTGTGCATAAAAACCAATCAGCTTCCAGTTTTTTTGTGAAAGCTTAATTGAACAAGCTGAAGTTAGAAGCTGATTGGCTACCATGCACAGCTGGAATTTGGCTTCTGGTCTCCATTGGTGGCAGCCCTGATACACAGATCCACTACTCACCTTATAACTATTTTGGACTATTATGGACTATTATGGATTGTATAGGGTTACTTCTGTAGTACTAGTGTGTTGCACCTTTTACTTGTTCATAACCATGCACATCTGAACCAGCTTTTGTACACTCCAGTTTTAGTAAATCAACCTCTAAGTATCTCATATGGGAAACTGGGCTTTACTTTTGAGAAAGTCATTGTCTTTTAATTATACTGAACCTAATTTTTTTGTGTGCTTAAAAGCAACATTCTTGTAGAATCTTGTAATAGGTTCTTATCATGATAAGAGATGTAAGACTGCATTCATGTGAGGATGATTTAAGGCTTCCTGGAGGCCACAAGGTATCCCCTTTCTATATGAACATATATGTATGTTGCATTTTGTTGGACACTGCCAAATATCATCTTGGATAAAAATGACTACAAATTAAATTAAATCAGCAATTAAATTCTTAAATTAGGTAATTTTGTAGTTAATCAGATAGACAAAACACTAAACATCAAGAACATCATACATATAATGAATATTATCTCTAAGTTAACTTTTCTCAACGAGGGTTGACAACACTAAAGTTGCTCCAGAGATTTCTAGGGGTTCCTTGAGTGACAAACAACTTCTGCCTCTCCGATATGTTACCACTGACACCAATGATCTTTTTAACTATCTGTATGGAAGGATTCTTCCCAAACAGGGCCAAGACAAATGAAGGGCAGGAGGGGCTGCTGCCCCTGGCACAATGAACTCAGGGAGGGAAGGGGGCACTTTGCCATTTCGGCAGGAACTTGCTACAGAAGTAAAGACAGCATCAGAGAGAATGTGCTCTCCCCACTACAGCTCTTCCTTCCTGTCAGAGCAGCTCTCCTTGATACAGGAACACTGTCAGATAGGGACTGTGTTGGATTTAAATACCAGCCCCCCCATCTCCTCCCTAGACTGCTCTTTTCCTGGCAGCAGGAAATGTAGGTAGGGGGCAGATAAACAAACCCTGCACAGTCCTGATCTGACAGCATTCCTGTGTCACCTGCTGTATACCGACAGGAGGGAGGCGCTAGAGGGGAGAGAGCAAAGCTGACACCTAACAAATATTTGTGCTGGAGATAAGAGGATTTGTGCTAGGAGGGGGGGGGGGAATGTGACAAGCGGTGACAATGTGATTTGTGCAAGGAAGGGCGATTTGAATTTAGGAAGAGAAGAGAATATGTGCTAGGAGAGGGGATTGGAGGGGGGTATTTGTACTAGGAGGAGAAATTTGTGGGGGGCGAATGGATAGAGGATTTATGCTAGAAGGGGTGATTTTTTTTCAAGGGCAAAGATTTGTGCTGGGAGGGAATTTATCCTGGGAGAGGGGGAGCGTGCAGATTAGTGTTGGATTTTTTTTTTTGAGGGGGAAGGTTTTTGCTGAGACACAATGCTCACACATCAAGGGGGTGGGTGCAGTTTGTCATCTTCACCCTGAGCGCCAGAGGCAAACCCTGCCAGTGTGGATGGACTTCACGGACCCCCGTAATACAGCTTAAACAGATGCCAGCGGTTATCAGCTTGCAAAAGCATTATTCAATGGAGGATTCTAATTAAATCCCCTATTTTGCTTATTTTGTCTGTCGGGGGTTACAAACTCCTTTTTTCCTCTTCACCCTGAGCACCAGATGACCTTCTCCCGCCACTGTTCCCAATGACCACAAATGGAGGCAGCATTCTTCCTTCTAACCTTGGTGCTAATGTACCATGAGCTGTAGATCTGGTAATTACTAGCAAGGGTTCTCTAACAGCGATAATTTATTTCAAGGGATCCTCCATATAAAAAAAATGTAAAAAAGGCTCCTCTAAGCAGTAATCGAAACAGGAAGAATTTGGGCTCATTCTTACGTGCGGCAGTCCTTGCCATCCCTTTGAAAAGCGATGGAGCACTATTCAGAGGGGTGTTTGAAAGTGGTGACAAGGCAATTAGTCACTTCCTCACTGCTTGTTTCAACTCTAAAAAAGGCTGAACCACGGATTTTGCAACAGTGTAGGTGGTTCCAGAATGGCCCCTATACACCCATTACACATAAGACACATTTGACAGGTATATTTTCAATTTTGCTGTGAAGCGAAGCAGCATTGCAGCCACGGCAAGTGCACAGCCTTGAGCAGTTGCTTGGCTTTCTTTAGGTGGATGGTAAAACTGCGGCTCAACTGCTTAATTTTATCACCCCCCTTGCTGCCTGTGTGGATGAGCTCTTTTAGATAAAAAAAAAACTTGTATTCCATTAAATGTTTATTTAACGTTCTAGTACATGTTTTTGCTGTCTATGTACTTTGCATGTATTATCAATAAATAGTTTTGTACCCGATCAACTCTTTAAAATGATTTATTACTTTACGTACTCACCATGGAGTCCTCATCAGAGTCCAGAGAAGGTGCATTGACTGAGGAGAGGACTGACTCAATGTTATAACCTCCAGTCCATTGTTCCCGAGTTGTAGAAGACTCCTGTTCAGCAGACATTTTCTGAGGATGCAGAATCTACCTAAAAGCCTGAGGGAAAGCACAAACATACATGAAGCTGAATGGTTTAGACATGTGCACTTACAAAAAATTTGTTTTTTTTTTGTTTTCGGATTTCCGAATTTCCGATTTTTCGGATTTTTGGGAATTCAAAAATTCAAAAATCTGAAAAAAAAGAAAGAAAATCAGTAAAAATCAAAATAATAACTAACTATTAAAGTATAGGTATTGGAATTTCTGTTCCAATGTTGTTCGGCATTCATTATTTCAGATAATTCGTAACTTCGGATAAATTTGTACTCGTTACGTTCACTAACAGCCAAATTTGAAAGGAAATTCAAATACCTATAATTTAATATTTATTATCAGTTATTATTTCAGATTTTCGAGTTTTTGAATTTTCAGATTTTCATTCTTTTGAATTTTCAGATTTTCATTCTTATTCTTGGATTTTCAAATTTCCAAATTTTAAAATGTTTAAAATTTATGAAATTTTGAATTTTCAGAAATTTGAAAATTCGGAAATTTGATCATTCGGAAATTCGTAATTTCATAATTTCATAATGGAAAAATTCGGAAATTGAAAAATTCGGAAATTCGGAATTTACGAATTTGTCAAAATTTGTTAAAAAACCAATTCGGAACAAAACGAATTGCACATGTCTAGAATCGTTATATAAATCTCTGATAGAAGACAAGGGGGAACCAATCAACACCAAAAACAATGTTGACAATTCTTGGAAAGGATCTTAAAGCTGAAGATTGGAAACATTTCCCCGATTTATAAAACTAGCAGAAGTAAGCTACGAGATTTTAGGCTAGCCTGATGACAACAGATAATGATGACTGCTAACTGGATACTATGGTTCTCTTATGCCCTGTACACACGGGCGGACTTTTCGGCAACAAAGGTCCGACAGTCTTTACGACGGACTTTCGACGGACTTTTGAACGAACGGACTTGGCTACACACGATCACACCAAAGTCCGACGGATTCGTACGTGATGACGTACAACCGGACTAAAATAAGGAAGTCCATAGCCAGTAGCCAATAGCTACCCTAGCGTAGTTTTTTGTCCGTCGAACTAGCACACAGACGAACAAATTTCTCGATAGGAACTGGGTCCGACGGAGTTCCGGCGGAAAGATTTGAAACATGTTCCAAATCTAAAGTCTGTCAGAATTTCGACAGAAACAGTCTGCTGAAGGTCCGATGAAGCCCATACACGGTCGGATTGTCCGCTGGATTCGGTCCGTCGGACCAGTCAGGTCGAAAAGTCCGCTTGTGTGTACAGGGCATTAGACAAAACCTGTAAGAAATGTAATAGTCATGCATACTGGGCCCACAACTAGCTGTGTGTGTAGCACCTATTATGTTCATGTCTCAGCTCATGTCAGCCATGTTGTTATGTGAAGGGCATAACCACAGTGACCTTACCCCCCACCTTTTTCTTTCTTTCAGTTATACAATACACAAACTGTTAACTGATGCCAGGACCTTATCAGTCCATTGATCGGGGACCCACAGATCCTTTCCAATAACCCCAATAATCTACATTCCTGTCTAGAAACCCTACTAAAACGGTCACCCTCACAAAGCTTAGCAATCCAGAGAACAGATACCTGTCGTAAATTGCTCAGTTGGACGGAAGGGACAACACACACAAGTGCAGATAGGTCAGCAGTTGTAACTCTAAAACTTCAGCACGTTTCAGAACTCCTGAAAAAATAATAGCACAGGCAGAATATGGACATATTTACTTTCCTCGTGTAATTTGTAACGTTTCAAGTCCAGACCCTATGTCAGACCATATGGAGAACTGCTGGCACTCCTTATCCCTCCTAGGTAAAGTAGACATCTGAAACCTGCCATATTTATATTTATTTTGAAGCTAATTTCATGCTGGACAATAATCTGCTGGCAAGCAAACTGTAAACTGTAGATACTCAGAGCTATGAATACTTATTTATACAAAAGAGGACGATACGGCAAGTGTACCCGGCGGGACGACTCGTATATCAGCTGCTTGTGTCAGGGAGATGATAGACATGTGCGGTTCGCTCCGTTCCAAATTAATATTCGGACAAATTTTTCGTTATTCGGAGATTCTGATATTTCCGAATCTCCGAATTATAACATAGACAAATTTTACTGAATGCTCCGAATAACGAAATGGAATTCGTCAGAATTTCGGAAATTCGGACTAAATTTAAAATTTTAATTTAGATGAACTCCGGTCGAATTCCAACTACATATATTGCTGAAATCAAAGACTGTGTGTGTTTTTAGAGTACCACTTCGAAATAATGCTGTTTTTTGTTAAGCCAAAAGGTGATTTAAAGAGTCATTATAATCATTTGATGAATATTTTTCTTTTGTTTGTTCACTTTGCTGCATTCGAATAGAAAACAATATAACATTTTCACTTGGACCGATTCGAAAATTTATCAATTTGAACTTTTCGAATTGAAAAAAAAATAAATAAAAAATAATCGATAAATTTGAAAATTCCAAATACGAATTGAACGAATAAACCAAATTTAACTAAACAAAATAGCTAGATTAATGAATCAAAATTAAAATGAAACAAATGTTTTCGTCTTGCACATGTCTAGGAGATAATGGACTGTATACTTTTTAGTGATGTCAGAATGGTGCGCTCTAAGCACCCTAAAAATGTGAGTAATCACTTTGCACTTTAAAAAAACACTATTTGGGTTTTAAAGGTTATAAGCACTACTGGAGATCATTTGTTTTTACATACACACGGATCGTACGGTGGGAAGCAGCAGCACTTTGAGCCCAGGTTCACACTGATCTGCGGGAATGAAGCCGTGTGAACTCACACTATTTCACTCCCACATGTCAGTCCCGATTTCAGCTGTGATTTCACAGACATCTGTGTGGGTTTCTGCACAGATGTCAATGGAAATCGCACCCTGAAATCGCAAAAAGTAGTACAGAAACTACTTTTTGAATCAGTGCGACGCCGCAAGTGTGGTGTCGCACCGATTAGGACAGTGCCATTGCAGGTAATTGCCGCCGATTTGAAATGCGATTTGACATGTCAAATCGCACCAATGTGAACCAGGGTTCAAGGAGAGAAAGGGGAATCAGGACATCGTTAGATTTTAGTCCAGATGGGACTAAGAAGTAAGTATTGACCAAACTTAATTGTGATGTCACTGGCGTTAAGGTGAGAATACACCCAAAGGGAATCCTGAGTGGGGTGTTGTCACCAGCTGCGTAGTTCTGAGCACTTTGAAGAAAATGGAGGAGTGGAGATTGTCAGCACATCAATAAGTAATTGGACTTTTATTTGTCTATATATCAAGGACTGCACAAATATACTTTGGTTATTTATCACAGTGTTATCACTGCATGATCACTTAGTATGGAGTAGATCACGGTTGTACATATGTAGTGTCGAGCGATTTATTCAATTGTTTTTGGTATATTGTCACGCTTAACACAAAGGTTAACCGAAGCGAGGCACATTAATTGAATTCAATACAGATAGCTATGCACTCTACATGAGAGTGACTACTCTGCTCTGAATTCAGGAGCAGTGCAGCATCATTGCCACTCCATCATTGGAAGCTGCATTAGGAGACCTTCATTGACAGGATCAACAGATATTTGTGGGATGTTGCAGGGTGGGGAGGGGGATACAAGAAATTTAAGTACAGATGCCCCTGCAGCACATATTTTTATAGCCATTCATCCAGCAAGACAACATGTACCTTAGTTCTGTGCAAATAGGGGGGGAAAAATGTTTTTCAGGCAACTTTTTTTCAAATGTTCTCTTATTGCGGGCAGTAGTAAAATACTGCAACATAGCGACTAGATCAGGGGTAGGCGAAGCCCCTTTTGCCGGCACTCGACTCCCTCCCCATCAGCAGAGCAGTGCAGGGAAGTGTCAGTGAGACACTAATGCATTCTAATATCAGAATTCCCCATACTGTACCTGCACCGAGGGGGAGGCACTGCGCCCCCACACATTGTAAGAGATGGGAAACATTGTTTGGTTCTCTAACTTTGCTGTAGCTGCGATCGTCTTTGTGATGGGGAAGAGATTGGATGCAGTTCTGCTGGGGGGGGGGCTCTGATTCCAGGAGGAGGAAGACTGTCATTGGCCACTTACTTCTAAAGCCAATCACAGTCCTGCTAGCTCCGCCCACCATCTGGAGGAAGATGACTTGCTTGGTTGCCACTACCAATCACAGAAAGAAGGGATTTCACTGTGATTGAGAAAACCACAATCAGGTGACAGTTTGTGGAATTACTGTTGAGCTTCTGGGAACTTTGTTGAAATTATTCCTAAACCTTTGCGTCGCTTACTACTGAACCCCTCTGTACTCTGTGTCCCTTTAAGCCAGAGCCAGTATTCAGCGCAATGAAAATCACACCCAGCTTTTGCTGTGGTGCAGAGCACCGCACTTTTTCTCAGCTGCGGGGGCCCAACTTATGATCCTGCACACAGGCCCACTGCTTTCAGAAAATACCCCTGACCTGAGCTCATCATTGCGCATCTATTCCAGATGCTGGTATGTGACATCACATACATCCCATACATCACATACATCACATACATCACATACATCACATACATCACATACAAGGACGTGGGCTGGATGCAAGAGGTGGATCAGCAGGATGAGTGTGCCATAGATGAGAAGAGGGTACAGCATTGGAGCAGATGAGCAGGAGGGTACAGTGGTGGGGAAAATGAGCAGGAGGGGTTCAGGGGTGAGACAGAAGAGCAGAAGGGTACAGCGGTGGGGCAGATGTGCAGGGAGATACAGTGGTGAAAGAGATGAGAAGGGGGTTCAGCAGTGGGACAGAAGAGCAGGCGGCTCAGTGTTGAGGCAGTTGAGCAGGGGGGTTCAGTGTTGGGGCAGATGAGCGGGGGGTTCAGCGTTGGGGCAGATGAGAAGGGGGAGTTCAGTGTTGGGGCAGATGAGCAGGGGGAGTTCAGTGTTGGGGCATTGGGGCAGATGAGCAGGGGGAGTTCAGCATTGGGGCAGATGAGCAGGGGGAGTTCAGTGTTGGGGCAGATGAGTGGGGGGGTTCAGTGTTGGGGCAGATGAGCGGGGGGGTTCAGTGTTGGGGCAGATGAGCAGGGGGGGGTTCAGTGTTGGGGCAGATGAGCAGGGGGGTTCAGTTTGGGGCAGATGAGCAGGGGGGTTCAGTGTTGGGGCAGATGAGCAGGGGGGGTTCAGTGATGAACCAGATGTGCAGGGGGTACAGTGTTGGGCCAGATGAGCAGGGGGCTACAGTGGTGGGACAGAAAAGCAGGGGGTATAGCAGTGGAGCAGATGTGAAAGGAGGTGTATTGGTGGGACAGATGAGCAGGGGGTTACAGTGGCGGGGCAGGAGAGCAGGGGGTACAGAGGTGAGACAGATGTGCAGGAGGTACATTGGTGGGGCAGATGAGAAAGCGGATTACAGTGGTGGGGCAGATGAGCAGATGGGTTCAGTGTTAGGACAGATGAGAAGGTGATTCAGTAGTGAGACAGAAAAGCATGGGGATATGGAGTTTGAGCAGATGTGCGGGGAGGTACAGTGGTGGGGCAGGTTAGAAAAGGGGGTACATTGAGTGGGGCAGATGAGAAAAGGGGGTTACAGTGGTGGGGCAGATGTGCAAGAAGTACAGTGGTGGGGCAGATGTGCAATAAGTACAGTGGTGGGAGGGATGGGAAGGGGGTTCAGCAGTGGGACAGAAAAGCAGGGGGTACAGTGATGGGGCAGATGAGCAGGGGGGGCTCAGTGTTGGGGCAGAGAAGAAAGGAGGTACATTGGTGGGACAGATGAGCGGGGGGTTACAGCTGTGGGACAGAGGGGTGCAGATGAGTAAGCACTTGTTAGGAGTGCAAAACGCTTCAGCTGAGTGCTGTACATCCCTGCTGTAGTGTCCTGTAACATCCTGTGATCCAGCTTTTAATCAATAAAGGCACTTATTTAGCATCCAGATCTTTTCGTCTACCTCTGCAGATAAGTTCAGTGTTAGGACAGATGAGAAGATGGTTCAGCGTTGAGACAGAAGAGCATGGGGGTACGGCGGTGGAGCAGATGTGCAGGGAGGTACAGTGGTGGGACAGATGAGAAAAGGTGGAAACATTGGTGGGGCAGATGAGCAGGGTGGGACAGATGTGCAGGGGGTTACAGCGGTGGGGCAGATGTACAGGGGGTTACAGCGGTAGGGCAGATGAGCAGGGTGGTATAGCAAGGGCCGGAGTTATCATTGGGCTTGACTGGGCTCAAGCCCATGGGCCCCGGCCAATAGGGGGCCCCACGGGCCCCGCCCATTTCAAAATCCGCCAAGATACACAGGATATCCGGCTCTGTATCTTGGCGGCGCCATTTTTAAACTGAAAGGCTGCAATGACAAGGCAGCAATGACACTGGAGCAAGGCTACACTGACAAGGCTGCAATGACACTGACAAGGCTGCATTGATGGGCATTTAAATGTAAGTTTTTTTCCATAAACTTCCCTCCTAAAAGTTTTTTTCCTTAAAATTCCCTCCTAAACTTGGAGTACGTGTTATACGCCGGCGCGTGTTATATGCCAATAAATACAGTAATTATCATTTTATCCATTTGTATTGCTTTTATTAATCGTGGACCCAGGACGAATACCAGTACAGAATCCCCCACTTATACGCTTATATATTATCTACTTTTTTGAGTAGCCATTTGGCTGTTTTGTCTTGTCCAATTAAACAGAAGTTCTTTAATACTGCACTGAGTCTGGCGCACCTCGTCCTTTTCTATTTCTGTTTTATAGAGCTGTGCATATGTATAGAAGGGTAGGGCCCGAAAGTGACTCAAGCCCAGGGGCCCCCACCACCCTAAGTCCTGCCCTGGGTACAGTGTTGGGGCAGATTAGCAGGGGGGTTACAGTGATCTGAGGTGTGGAGTTGCAGGATGTTAATCTCTCACTACTAAAGTAGTTTACATCATTTACTTTATAAAGAATCCTTTTCGTGATTGAGAGTGTGAAGTGACATTTTTTTTTGTTATAAAATCGGCATGCTCAATTTCTTTGAAAACATTTTTTGGCACACTGTGCTCAAAAGGTTGCCCACTATGGTTGCCACCTCATCCCTTTAAACCCGAACACATATGAATTACACAGGTTCTGTGGATGATTAAGGTGGTAGTTAAACTCACTCGGTGCCCTATCTGCATTTAATTAGCCTCAGAATCTGTGTAATTCATATGTGTTCGGGTTTAAAGGGATGAGGTGGCAACTCTATTGCCCACCCCTGGAATAGAAGCACATACGTCTTTGTAACAACAGATACACTATAGCAAATCTAGAGAATGCTGGAGGGAAATGTAATCATTGGTTTAAATGAATTGCTAAATTGGTTACATTCATTTTCTAATTATATCTAGAGTTCTCTAGAATTACTACATTGTATCTCCTCTTGCAAAAACATGTTCTTGTGGACAGCCTTCCCAGAAGGGTTGAAGCTGTTATAGCTGCAAAGGGTGGGCCAATTCAATATTGAACCATGGATATTTTTATGTTTTTTTTTTTTTTTTTTTTACTAGCAATGGCAGCGATCAGCAATTTTTAGCGGGACTGCGACATTGCCACGGACAAATCTGACACTTTTTGGGGACCAGTGACACTAATACAGTGATCAGTGCTAAAAAAAAAAAGCACTATCACTGTACTAATGACACTGACAGGGAAGGGGTTAACATCAGGGGCAATCAAAGGGTTAAATGTGTTTCCTGGGAGTGCTTACCAACTGCGTGGGGGATGGGCTTTCACTAAAGAAAAACAGAGATCCGTGTTCCTGCTTAGCAGAAACAGAAGATCTCCACATTCCTCTCTGGCAGAACAGCAATCTGCCTTGTTTATATAGGTAGACTGCCGTTCTGCCTCTCCTCAGAACGATCGTGGGTGGCCAGCGGACATCGTGTCCACTGTACCCGCTGAATGGCTCCCGCTGTGTCCAATCATAGCAGGAGCGGGGCTCTGGCGGGGTACGTAATTGTGCGCTTAAGGGCCGCCCTGCTGCAGTATATGTACGCGGGGTGGTCCTTAAGTGATTAAAGCCACAAACCTTTTTTTTTTGTTTTATAAAAAGTCAGCAGCTACAAACACTGCAGCTGCTGACTTTTAATAAGGACACTCACCTGTCAGGGGAGGCTGCGATGTCGCCCCCCCCCCCCCCAGGCCAATCCGTTCATCGGAACTAAGGGAAACCGGCAGCGGAGCCTTCAGGGTGGTTTCCGCATGCGCAAGTCGCACAGTGCTTTGTGAATAGCCAGCTTGTCTTCTGGGATACACACAGGTCCCAGAAGACAACGGGGGGGGAGAAGAAGGAGGAGGGCTCGCCGCAGAAGAGGACGTGACGTCCTGCGCCGCGGCCGAGATGGAACGGAAGTTCATTGGCTGTCAATGCATGACAACGCCACCAAAACGCAACACTGCATACTCATGCAGCTTGTGCGTCACATTACTGCGTTGGAGTAGCACGCGGAACGCACAATGCCTTCTAATGAACGCTTCACTGTACATTACAGGTATAGACAGGCCATGAGAGGCCCCATTTCTGGAGAGGAGGTCCAGGAAAAATGTTATGGACCATTTAAAAAAAAAATAAAAATAATGAAGGACCATTCCAGGAGCCATGAGTGTGATTGTGGCACTACAGGTCCCAGCATGACTGCTAGAGCTTGAGAGACCCAGGGGAACCAAGACAGCTAGCATGTGATCACGTGATCACTGTTCCCATCAGCGTGCCTATCACCATGGAAACCACGTTCAATCCCACTTTGCAGCAACTCGCTGCCTATTAGCGCCCCCCTGACCGCACAGCCCCGGCAGAACCCCCTCTAATGACACTGCCCGGCATTATCCAAAGACCCACACAGCCACCTACCTGCTGTCACCTGCTAGCGCCTACCTACAACAGTTGCCTCTCAGTACCGCCCCCTGGAACCCAAACCCCGCCCCTACGACTTCCAAAGAGAACAGGTGCAGCCAAAGGGCACGCCCACGTTCTACATTAAGTTTATAAGCCACGCCCACATAGGGGGGGAGCGCACAACCATTTCGCCAGTGAAAAATGCCCAAGTCATAGCCCCGCCCAAAACGTGCTTTCGCGTCCCTCGCACGCTGAGTAACCCGGGGCAACAAGCGGAAGCCCCGCTTTTCAAGGTCCTAACAGGAACATAGAAAATACGAGAGCTTAGGGCGGTGACCGCTAGGAGAGAGAAACTACAGCAACAGAATAACAAATAAAATAGAATTGTATAATTTTCTCATATGAAATTCCAGCATCTGGCTTCATGAAGGATTCGTTTATTAACCACACACCTGTCAGGACAAAGATTGCTGGACTCCTATTGGTCAGATTGTTGGGCGAAAAGAAATATCTGGGACGCCATTGGATAGTGCGCCCGCCAATCAAAAGGAGGGGGAGCAGAAGCTGAGGAATTCTGGGAAATGTAGTTGGCAAAAAGTTTTCAACTTGGAAGTTTGTAGTTGGGAGAAAACTGCAAATCCCAGAGTGCTGTGCGGGGGAAGGGAGTCCAACAGGGAGGGTGAAGGCTGTGTAGGTGGAAGAGAGAGGTAAGTTCTAATATAGCGAGCTCTGTGTCCTCATGTCTGTGTATTAGGAGAGGAGAGCTCTGTGTCCTGATATCTGTGTATTAGGAGGAGAGGAGAGGTCTGTGTCCTGATATATGTGTATTAGGAGGAGAGGAGAGCTCTGTGTCCTGATGTCTGTGTATTAGGAGGAGAGGAGAGCTCTGTGTCCTGATATCTGTGTATTAGGAGAGGAGAGCTCTGTGTCCTGATGTCTGTGTATTAGGAGAGGAGAGCTCTGTGTCCTGATGTCTGTGTATTAGGAGAGGAGAGCTCTGTGTCCTGATATCTGTGTATTAGGAGAGGAGAGCTCTGTGTCCTGATGTCTGTGTATTAGGAGGAGAGGAGAGCTCTGTGTCCTGATATCTGTGTATTAGGAGAGGAGAGCTCTGTGTCCTGATGTCTGTGTATTAGGAGAGGAGAGCTCTGTGTCCTGATATCTGTGTATTAGGAGAGGAGAGCTCTGTGTCCTGATGTCTGTGTATTAGGAGAGGAGAGCTCTGTGTCCTGATATCTGTGTATTAGGAGAGGAGAGATCTGTGTCCTGATATCTGTGTATTAGGAGGAGAGGAGAGCTCTGTGTCCTGATATCTGTGTATTAGGAGGAGAGGAGAGCTCTGTGTCCTGATGTCTGTGTATTAGGAGGAGAGGAGAGCTCTGTGTCCTGATATTTGTGTATTAGGAGGAGAGGAGAGATCTGTGTCCTGATGTCTGTGTATTAGGAGGAGAGGAGAGCTCTGTGTCCTGATGTCTGTGTATTAGGAGGAGAGGAGAGCTCTGTGTCCTGATGTCTGTGTATTAGGAGGAGAGGAGAGCTCTGTGTCCTGATGTCTGTGTATTAGGAGGAGAGGAGAGCTCTGTGTCCTGATGTCTGTGTATTAGGAGGAGAGGAGAGCTCTGTGTCCTGATGTCTGTGTATTAGGAGGAGAGGAGAGCTCTGTGTCCTGATGTCTGTGTATTAGGAGAGGAGAGCTCTGTGTCCTGATGTCTGTGTATTAGGAGAGGAGAGCTCTGTGTTCTGATGTCTGTGTATTAGGAGAGGAGAGCTCTGTGTCCTGATGTCTGTGTATTAGGAGGAGAGGAGAGCTCTGTGTCCTGATGTCTGTGTATTAGGAGGAGAGGAGAGCTCTGTGTCCTGATGTCTGTGTATTAGGAGGAGAGGAGAGCTCTGTGTCCTGATGTCTGTGTATTAGGAGAGGAGAGCTCTGTGTCCTGATGTCTGTGTATTAGGAGAGGAGAGCTCTGTGTCCTGATGTCTGTGTATTAGGAGAGGAGAGCTCTGTATCCCGATGTCTGTGTATTAGGAGGAGAGGAGAGCTCTGTGTCCCGATGTCTGTGTATTAGGAGGAGAGGAGAGCTCTGTGTCCTGATGTCTGTGTATTAGGAGAGGAGAGCTCTGTGTCCTGATGTCTGTGTATTAGGAGAGGAGAGCTCTGTGTCCTGATATCTGTGTATTAGGAGAGGAGAGCTCTGTGTCCTGATGTCTGTGTATTAGGAGAGGAGAGCTCTGTGTCCTGATGTCTGTGTATTAGGAGAGGAGAGCTCTGTGTCCTGATGTCTGTGTATTAGGAGAGGAGAGCTCTGTGTCCTGATGTCTGTGTATTAGGAGAGGAGAGCTCTGTGTCCTGATGTCTGTGTATTAGGAGAGGAGAGCTCTGTGTCCTGATGTCTGTGTATTAGGAGAGGAGAGCTCTGTGTCCTGATGTCTGTGTATTAGGAGAGCTCTGTGTCCTGATGTCTGTGTATTAGGAGAGCTCTGTGTCCTGATGTCTGTGTATTAGGAGAGCTCTGTGTCCTGATGTCTGTGTATTAGGAGAGCTCTGTGTCCTGATGTCTGTGTATTAGGAGAGGAGAGCTCTGTGTCCTGATGTCTGTGTATTAGGAGAGGAGAGCTCTGTGTCCTGATGTCTGTGTATTAGGAGAGGAGAGCTCTGTGTCCTGATGTCTGTGTATTAGGAGAGGAGAGCTCTGTGTCCTGATGTCTGTGTATTAGGAGAGGAGAGCTCTGTGTCCTGATGTCTGTGTATTAGGAGAGGAGAGCTCTGTGTCCTGATGTCTGTGTATTAGGAGAGGAGAGCTCTGTGTCCTGATGTCTGTGTATTAGGAGAGGAGAGCTCTGTGTCCTGATGTCTGTGTATTAGGAGAGGAGAGCTCTGTGTCCTGGTGTCTGTGTATTAGGAGAGCTCTGTGTCCTGGTGTCTGTGTATTAGGAGAGCTCTGTGTCCTGGTGTCTGTGTATTAGGAGAGCTCTGTGTCCTGGTGTCTGTGTATTAGGAGAGCTCTGTGTCCTGGTGTCTGTGTATTGGGAGGAGAGGAGAGCTCTGTGTATTGGGAGGAGAGGAGAGCTCTGTGTATTGGGAGGAGAGGAGAGCTCTGTGTATTGGGAGGAGAGGAGAGCTCTGTGTCCTGATGTCTGTGTATTGAGAGGAGAGCTCTGTGTCCTGGTGTCTGTGTATTGGGAGGAGAGGAGAGCTCTGTGTCCTGATGTCTGTGTATTGGGAGGAGAGGAGAGCTCTGTGTCCTGATGTCTGTGTATTGGGAGGAGAGGAGAGCTCTGTGTCCTGATGTCTGTGTATTAGGAGAGGAGAGCTCTGTGTCCTGATGTCTGTGTATTAGGAGAGGAGAGCTCTGTGTCCTGATGTCTGTGTATTAGGAGAGGAGAGCTCTGTGTCCTGATGTCTGTGTATTGAGAGGAGAGCTCTGTGTCCTGATGTCTGTGTATTGGGAGGAGAGGAGAGCTCTGTGTCCTGATGTCTGTGTATTGGGAGGAGAGGAGAGCTCTGTGTCCTGGTGTCTGTGTATTGGGAGGAGAGGAGAGCTCTGTGAAGCAGAATTTATTAGTGATGCACCGAAATTAAAATTCTGGTGCCGAAACAAAGCTGAAAATTCTGGTTGCACTTGGCCGAAATGGACAGTCAATGGGACACAATTTTTGCCTTGCAGTCAATGGGATGCGATTTTATATTGCAGTCAATGAGACACAGCATGCCATTTTCGGCCGCTATATCGGTGTATCCCTATAATTTAGGAATGGAGGAGGCAGATCTTTCATTTATCCATCCTTCATTCATAGATTGATAGATCTGCAGTGTTTTCTTATCTCTCTTTAAAGCACAGTGTCCCCTAGCTGTCTCTTGCTCCGTAGCTCTGTTATCAGCCTGATAAATTCTCACACGTTCTCTGAGACAGGAGATGGAAGTGTTTTTTTTCTGGGGAGGTTGTCATAAATAGATTAGCACACAGCTTGTGCTCCGTCAGATTAGGCGACCCATCGGATTTCGTAACGGAAGTGACGTTCCGTCACGGCCATCTTGGTACACCTCACACTCAGCTGCAGTAAGCTTACAGTCTGAAGTCGCCAAGCGGACATCTTTTTACACCCACCGAAGCCTTGCATTTCACACGTATGTGTACCAGTATACTGAGCTTATATCGTGAAATACAGAATTTAGAATTCCGTGACACTGTATTGATGTTGAATTTTAAAAGCAGCGGAAAGCCTGTTGATCTCTCACGTTTTCTAATCTGACAGAAGAGCGCTGCTTTTAAAATTTTAACATAACAGTGTCACGGAATTCTAAATCCTATATTTCATGATATAAGCTCAGTTTAGTGGTAAAAATGCATGTTAAATGTAAGACTTCGGTGGGTGTAAAAAGATGTCCGCTTGGCGACTTCAGACTGTAGGCTTACTGCAGCTGAGTGTGGGGTGTACCAAGATGGCTGTAAAGGAACGTCACGTCTGTTACGAGTTTTGATGGGTCGCCTAATCTGATGGAGCACCTGCCGCCTCAGAGCTGTGAAAGCATTTTCATTCTTCTACCAATGGGGGAGGGGGTGCGCTTTTCCTCCAATCAGCTGCTCCCAGTGTAATCCATGCCTTCTCTACCAGTGCACATTGAGGAAGTGAAAATCCTTACCCAATGTAAGAATTCTAAGGCTGCTTTCACACTGGGGCGGCGGGTCCGTTAGCGGCAAAGCGCCATTAGTTTTAGCGGCGCTTTACCGTCATTTTAGCGCCACTTTTGGGCAAGTAGCAGAGAGCTAGCTAGCGGCTGAAGAAAGGGTTAAAACTGCCCGTGTTGCGGCGCTTTGGAAGCGCTAGCAATCATTCCAATTTGCAGGGGCAGTGGACACCGCTCCTCCACCACCCAAAGATGCTGCTAGCACGGCTTTTTTTCTTTTCGTCCCGCAAGCGCACCGCCCCAGTGTGAAAGCACTTGGGCTTTCACACTGGGGAGGCATGAGAGGAGCTTTTGAGGCGCTTTACGGGTGCTATTTTTAGCGCTAAAACGCCTAAAAACTGCCTCAGTGTCTAAAGAATCTAGCAAGATGAAGACAGCAGATATACATGTAAAACTTATGTAGGGAGATTTGTTTCATCTCTGTGTATCAGCTGAGGCTGTTCACTTCTCTTGGTATAGGAGAGGGTGTACATCCACTTTAACCTTAAATAAGGATATGTGCGTTCCATTGCATTTCTGAATCGTGTGCAGAGAAAAATGTTCTACTTTTTTTTTTTTTTCTGGACTGACTGCACTGGTGTGAACTATGCCATTGGAAACCATATATCCTGCTATCCGTGGGTTTTTTATGCAGAAAAAAAAAACGCACTGGACTTCATGTGGTGTGAACTGGCCCTCAAAGTGAAAGTAGTCATGGAATGAAAACCATCCCTTCACTGTGCTATTAGGAATGAGCGGTGTTCAAAGACTTCTCAGAATCTTAGTAAACCATTAAGCTAAGCCTGAGTGCTGCATATTTAATGGGAAGCGGAAGTTTGAAATCTTTAATATGTAACTTAACTCAAATTGGGTGTGTTGTTTAGGAGGAATAGCAGAATAACACAGCAAGGGATTTGTCACCAGTGTTAATTTCGTCAACTAAAACATTTTAGTCGACCTAAATGAATATTATTTTAGTCGACTAAAATACGACTAAAACAACTGAGATGACTACAATACGACTAAAACTAAAATGGCATTTTAGTCAAAAGACTAAAATGAGACTAAGCCCCCGTTCACACCTATGCGAATTAGATGTGGCTTACAACGCCTCCAATTCGCAGGACATTTTATAATACATTCATTTGAATGTATTTGGTTCACATATGTGCGTTCCATTCGCACTTCGCATTGCACAAAAAGTGTGCTTTTTTTTTGGGCATTGCGGTGCGAATTACAAGCCCATTATCATCTATGGGAACGCATCTGATTCGCAGCTGCATTCCATTCTGAACATGACTTCTCTTCTTCTCCTCACTACACCTCCCCCTCTCGCCCCCCCCCCTCCCCACTCTCCCTCCTCACTGATCCACAACTAAAATGCAGAGGAACCTCTGAACAACTGATTTTTATCTTCGCAGTGAAACCTGAGATTCAATTCGCACCGCACATGTGTGAACCCGGGCTAAAACTAAAATGCTAAAAAACTAAGAGTAAAACTAAATAGAAATTTGACTTCAATATTAACACTGGTCTGTAGTACATGTTCATACCTCAATGCCGTAATAAGTAACATATTCGATTTTTCACTCCAGCAGTATATAATGAGTTTGGAAATTGTAAAGAAATGTTAATGCATTACAATTTAATTACACCTATTATTTTTTTAGACGACTAAAATGTACTGGAGATTTAGTCGACTAAATATGACTAAAACTAAAACAATTGCAGAAGACTATAAACTAAAATGCCATTTTAGTCCTAAGACTAAAACTGAATCGAAATTTGCTGCCAAAATGAACAGTTTTTCTCACTTGAAAATCCCTGAATTATTATGGTTCTAGTTCTTTTATGAAATATGATGTGGTCGAGATGAATGTGTTCTTTTTATTTTTTTTATTTTTTTTTTTTATTTCTTTTGAGCATATACTGTGCAGTGTTTTTTTTTTTTTTTTTTTTTTTTTTTTTTTTTCCTTCCTATCTATATCCTGCACTTGTGATAAATTTTAAGTGGTTCTAAAGTCAGAAGGTTTTTTTATCGTTATGCATTAGGATTATGCATTAGGATGAAAAAAAGTGTTTTGTGTTTGAAACTTTATTTGGGTGGAAGACACCCGCTTCTATTAGTGACCTGCCACACCTATTATTCATCAATTATCCCAATACACACTTATACTCATACATATAAGTATTAGTTAGCCCAGTTTTTTTTTTTTTTTTTTGCCATGCTTGAAAATTGCGCACGCTCGTGGAATGGTGCCAAGTTTTGGTACTCAAAAATCTCCATAGGCAATGCTTTAAATTTTTACAGGTTACCTGTTTAGAGTTACAGAGGTGGTCTTGGTATAGAATTATTGCTCTCGCTCTAACGTTCAGGGCGATACCTCACATGTGTGAATTGAATTCCATTTACATATGTGGGCGCGACATACATATGCGTTCGCTTCTGCATGCGAGCTGACGGGGGCGCTTTTAAATTTTTAATTTTTTTTTTGTTTTAATTTTTTGATTTTTACACTTTCCCTTGTAATGAGAATAGTGCGTGACAGGTCCTCTTCATGGAGAGATGTGGGGTCTATAAGACCTCAGAGATCATAACATCGTGCACGGGCCTCCGAAAGTCATAGAGATGACCGGGGACCATCTGTTCCCCGGAAATCTCTATGGTCCACTTCCGGCGCCGGTGGATTCCTTTTTTCTGGCTTGTGGATCGCACAGGCGAGGTGGCGACAGTGGGGGGGAGGTCCTCTCCCGCCACCTGTAAGAAAGATCAACTGGCTGAACTGCTGCTATGATTGTTTCTACGGTGCAGGAAATCAACAGTGGAAGAGAACGATACCAGGTTGATGCCTGGAGGTGCATCATCCCGGCATAAGCACTGAAATGGGAGAACGTCCATGTACGCCCTCCTGGCGGGAAGTGGTTAATACTGCTTTAAAGTTTCAGGGCAAAAAAAAGCATGCATTACATCTGTGCAATACATGCTTATTCCCCAATGTTTTATCCCTGTAAATACCTTGCCAGATGCAGACAAATATAAATAAAACACTAGGGACTCCTACTTATTAAGATAAAAAAACTACCTAAGGCAGGTAGAGAATTGCATGTCACCGCTGTAGCTCCAGCTGATGCGTTTCGTCCAATAGGACGTCATCCAAGGGTATAGTCTTATTGGATGAAATGCGTTGGATGGAGCTGCAGCAGTGATGTAATCACGCCCGCCGGGGTGCATATCTGTTTTACATGCAATTTTCTACCTGCCTTATCTGAGTAGTTTTTGTTTTTTTTGTTTTTTGTCTTAATAAATGGTGGAATTTCATACTACTACACTATGGGGTTGATTACTAAAGGCAAATCCACTCTGCACTGCAAGTGCATTTGGAAGTGCAGTCGCTGTAGATCTGAGGGAAAGCTCTGCTGATTTTATCATTCAATCATGTGCAAGCTAAAATGCTGTTTTTTTTTTATTTTCCTTGCATGTCCCCCTCAGATCTACAGCGACTGCACTTTTCAAGTGCACTTCCAAGTGCACTTGTAGTGCAAAGTGGATTTGCCTTTAGTAAATAACCCCCTATGAGTCCCTTCTTTTTGCCTTTTTATCTCCTCTCGAGCTTCATCTGTGGACTGCCCTGGTTATTTTAGAAACTCCTTTCCTGAGTCCTGAATTGTGCCATCCATCCATCCATCTCAGTGGGATTTCTCCCAAAAAGTGCAGCCAGACCTCCATCTTTGAGGTCTTACCCGTCGGTAAGCGGCTTGTGAGTGGGGTGCGCACTCGGCTGTGGAGTGGTGAACATTCATGTGAGATTATTGGACTTTGGCAACGCATGCATCTATTGATGGACTGTTTGCACTGTGCACTTTTCTCTCTATAAGGAATCTTCCTTTCGATACTCCTGAATTCATTTAATAATTTTCACATGTTTATGTTGAGCATACTTGTAGTGGTATTTGTGCAACCCTAAACTATACCCCATAATAAGAATGTGAAAGAGGTTTCTTTGAAATCTTTACAAATCTAATAAAAATGAGAAAAATCCCATGTACATAAGTATTCACGGCTTTGCTCAATACTTTGTTGAAGCACCTTTAGCACCAATTACAGTCTCAAGTCTTTTTGAATATGATGCTACAAGCTTGGCACACCTATTTTGGGCAGTTTCTCCCATTCTTCTTTGCAGGACCTCTCAAGCTCCATCAGGTTGGATGGGGAGTGTCGGTGCACAGCCATTTTCAGATCTCTCCAGAGATGTTCAATTGGGTTCAAGTCTGGGCTCTGGCTGGTCCACTCGAGGACATTTAGAGTTGTCCTGTAGCCACTCCTTTGTTATCTTGGCTGTGTGCTTAGGGTCATTGACCTGTTGGAAGATGAACCTTTGCCCCAGTCTGAGGTCCAGAGCGCTGTGGAGCAGGTTTTCCTCAAGGATGTCTCTGTACAATGCTGCATTCATCTTTCCCTCGTTCTTCACTACTCTCCCATTTCCTGCTGCTGAAAAACATCCCCACAGCATGATGCTGCTGCCACCATGCGTCACTGTAGGGATGGTTTTGGCCAGGTGATGAGGGGTGCCTGGTTTCCCTCAGACATGACACTTGCCATTCAGGCCAAAGAGTTAAATCTTTGTTTCATCAGACCAGAGAATTTGGTTTCTCGTGGTCTGAGAGTCCTTCAAGTCCCTTTTGGCAAACTCCAGGCGGGCTGTCATGTGCCCCTTCCGTCTGGCCACTCTACAATACAGGCCTGATTGGTGGAGTGCTGCAGAGATTGTTGTTCTCCTCTCTCCACAGAGAAACACTGGAGCTCTGGCAGAGTGACCATCGGGTTCTTTGTCACCACCCTGACTAAGGCCCTTCTCCCCCAATCACTCAGTTTGGCCGGGTGGCCCGCTCTAGGGAGAGTCCTGGTGGTTCCAAACTTCTTCCATTTACGGATGATGGAGGCTATTGTGCTCATTGGGACCTTCAATGCTGCAGAAACTTTTCTGTACCCTTCCCCAGATCTGTGCCTCCATACAATCCTGTCTCGAAGGTCTACAGACACTTCCTTGGACTTCATGGCTTGATTTCTGCTCTGAAATGCACTGTTAACTGTGGGACCTTTTTATATAGACAGGTGTGTGTGCCTTTCCAAATCACGGCTGGAAAGGCCAAGACAGGTTTTTTTTTTTTTTTTTTTTATCTCAGCCTTTCAAGCATGGAGGAGAGATCTGGGGTCTTATAGACCCCAGATCTCTCCATAAAGAGGACCTGTTATGCACTATTCCTATTACAAGTGATGTTTACATTCCTTGATAGGAATAAGTGATAAAAAAAAATGTAAAGAGAAAGTGTAAAGAATAAAAAATAAAAAAAAATGAATGAGCCCCCCGCACAGAAGCAAGCGCATGCGTAAGTCGCGCCCACATACGTAAACGGCGTTCAAATCATACATGGGGTATCGCCGCGTGCGTTGGAGCAAGAGCAACCATTCTAGTCCAAGACCTCCGCTGTAACTCTAAACTGGTAACCTGTAAAAAATTTTTAAAGCGTCGCCTATGGAGATTTTTAAGTACCAAAGTTTGGCGCCACTCCACGAGTGTGCACAATTTTAAAGCGTGACATGTTGGGTATCTACTTACTCGGCGTAACATCTTTCACATTTATATAAAAAAATTGAGCTAACTACTGTTTTTCATGAATTTAAAAAAAAAAAAAACCGCGCTTGAAAAATCGCTGCGCAAATACCGTGTGACATAAAAAGTTGACATTTTATTCCTTTAGGGTCTCTGCTAAAAAAAAAAAAAGAAAACCTATATATAATGTTTGGGGATTCTGAGTAATTTTCTAGAAAAAAAAAATATTTTTACATGTAGGAGCGAAGTGCCAGAATTGACCCGAATGGGAAGCAATTAAGCACATGGCAAGTTTGACAGGTGGCACCGTCTGTCAAACTCTCCTATGTAATTAAATGGGACCATGCTGCAAGCCAAGTTCAATATTCAATTTTGGGGTGGTCCTGCGATGCATAATCGCCATTTAGCAAATAAAAAAAAAATAAATTAAAAAAAAGCCATCAGAAGGCAGCAGTTTTATCTCCTTTCACTGTCCTTGGAAAAGAGATCCACTGCAGATCACTTTTTCAGGGGTGCGGTAAACACTGCTGCTACTGTGAAAGAAGCTAATTGCAGCATCCGTCATGTGATGAACGACCACAAGAGGGTTGTGTACAGAAAAATACTCTTTCTCTAGATAAACATTATTCTGTTTTCATGGGATTTAGGAATTTTGCATAGGAGTGTCCATCCTAAATGCCGCTCCTTTCTAATGTACTCAGCTGCTGCAAACTGTTTTTCACTCTTCAGTGTCTTGTCTAACAAGACAGTTAAGTGTAGATTATTTGTTTTGCTCAGTTTTATGGACTTATTTGCATTCCTTTTTTACTTTCTTTTGTTGCCCATCACAGGATACATAAGCTGGTTTTGGAACGATGGCGAGTGAGCTAAGTGATGAATCCAGTGAGTCGGAGATGTTGAGCCGCAGTCTGTCCATGTGGTACGGGGAGCCATTGGATGGACAAGAGTTGCCTTTAGATCTTCATACGGCGGCTTCTTTAGGACAGTATGAGGTTGTTCAGAACTGTGTGTGCAGGTAAGAATAAAACACTGTTGTGATAAATCGTTCCTGAACTTGGCCAGTTCAGACTTTGCGTGTGATGGAAAACGACATAAGCCTTCATTGCCTGGTAATAACCACATCTCAAAACCGTCAGTAGATCTACAGACTTCTGCTATTGCAATGCTTTGTACCTATCCAGGTATATCAAGGACTGTGTGTCCGGCATCACTATAAAACGGGGATAGGCAAAGCCAGGAATCCAGCTGTTGTAGCACTATAATCCCCATGAGGAATTTTAGGACCCTTGATAGCCAAAGGCATGACCCCCAGAGGCATGATGGAATTTGTAGTTTTACCACTGCCGGACTGCTAAGGCTGCCGACTCCTGCTCTAGAATATGCTTGTTCCTTCAGTGATGAGTAGGGGGCCAATCTAAGGCCATACAGGATATGAACCCATGGTTGCAGGAAAGAAATTCACATGATTTCCCCCATCAACACAGACACTGCTGACAGGGGAATCCCTCCTGCTGAGCCATTGTCTGCTCCTGACGTGGGGACGCAGCCCCTGACGGGAGAAGACAGTGATTATCGCTAGTGCCTATAGCAGGTGCTAACGATAATCGTAAGATAATAGGTTGGTTGTACCCAACGTGATTGATCAATCAACTTGGTACATTCAGCCTGTCCATTAACATTTCGAATCTCATTCAGTTCCTGCTGAACCGTCTGATTTGAACCGTGTATGGCCGGCCTAAAGGGATACAAGAGCTGCCTTCATGCCTTTTTCCATGTCTTTCTCCCTGTTATCCTCCAGAGTTTTTCTTTTGTACATCATTCAAGTAACTTGTGCTGAATAATTTTAAGAGCTGCAGGTATTACCTTGTCCAGTTATGAGAAGTAAAAACCTTATTTTTATTTTTTGTTTTTTTTGTTTGATGCTCTTTTGGGTAAACTTACCACTATAACAGAACAAACTTTCCCGCAAGTTACCTTGAAGACTGGAAAACCGTGCTCTGGCCCAGATGCCTTTTTGAGTTGTAGCAATAATCTTCTAATACAATGAGTCCGGCAACTTCCGTAACATCCATTGCAACAATTCTTTATAGGCTACATGGCAGGATCCATCAGTAACAGCCTAACGTGTTTTGGCCAAAGCCTTACTTATAGCATTGAATTGGGAAGGCTTTGGCCGAAACTCGTTGGGGTGTTACCAGTAAATAACTGTTGCAATGGATGTTTCAGAAGTAACCGGCTTCATTGTATTAGAGAAACTTACTACTATTGGTGACAGTAGAAATAAGCCCAGTATTAAATACTAACCACAAATCCACTAAAAGATCAATCCCTGCAAGGTGTTTTAGGAGCCACAGAAAACTCGAAGGACTTGTTCTATGATAACCTGTGTTTATGAGGAGCACATCCCACAGAGTGATAATGGGAGGGCTTCGTAACAAAATGTTGTGACCTGTATTGCAGCGTGGAATGTTCTGGGGGCGTTCCACAGCTCCTGCTTTTTGGAAAGCTGAAATATATAATTGTTTTTTCCTGGGTGTCTGGAACACCCAGAATTCCCTTCATACCTTCCAGCATCTATCCTAATATTTAATTATTAACTTCTTTCTATTTCTGACCTATGGTGTCTGGTCCGTTCCATAAGACAGTGCATTAAAGATTGCTTTTTTTTTTTTTTTTTTTAACAGCCCATAGACACCAATGGTGTTCAGCTTGAAGAGCAGCATGGCCTTGCTTTAGGTGGGACAATCCCATCAACTCAGGATTTGGGACTATAGTCCTATCTCTTGTAAGCAGTGTGAGAACTCTAATGACACTGACCTTTGCCTGCCTCCGCTCTGGTGCTCATTTTGAAACATTCTGACTTGATGCAGTTGGACATTAGTCTGGTGATGTGCATGGAAATGAAGAGGTTACTTGGCTGTGGAATGTCACATGCTTTGTGACTCTATTTTAAAGTGTAATTTTATCTTCTTGCTAACAAGAGCCCTCTTGTTTATCCACAGACGGGATGTAGACCTGAACCAGAAGAATCTGGGTGGATGGACACCACTCATGTATGCCTCTTACATTGGTCACGATTCAGTGGTGAGCCTCCTCCTGGAAGCCGGGGTAGATGTGAACTGCAGGACCCCCAGCGGACAGACCCCTCTGATGCTAGCCGCCAGCTGTGGGAATGAGAGGGTGGCTTATTTTCTGATACAGGTAAGACAAGCTGAATATGACAAGATTTGCCCAAGGCATAGTCTCTTCCTCTAACCACTTGACCTCCCTTTTTAAGATTTAAGCCCCTTTCATGACCAGACCATTTTTATTGTGATATGGCATTGCGTTACTTTAACTGACAATTGTGCTGTACGCAAATAAAGTTTGTAATTTTTTTTCCCCCACAAATAGAGCTTTTTTTTGGTGGTTTTTGATCACCTCTATGGTTTTTATTTTTTGTGCTATAAACCAAAAAAGACCAACGATTAAAAAAAAAAAAAAAATACTATACCTTTTTTTATTTTCTACTATAGAACATATCCAATAAAAACTTTTTCATACATTTTAGGCCAATCTGTATTCTGCTACATGTTTTTGGTAAAAAATTCCAATAAGCCTATATTGATTGTTTTGCGCAGAAGTTATATCGTCTACAAACTATGGTGGATATATACTGGAATTTTTATTTGTGTTTTTTTTATTTTTTTTTATTTTTTAGTTAATACTAAAGGAAACAAATAAAAATTCCAGTATATAACCACCATAGTTTGTAGACGATATAACTTCTGTGCAAAACAATCAATATAGGCTTATTGGAATTTTTACCAAAAACATGTAGCAGAATACAGATTGGACTAAATGTATGAAAAAGTTTTTATTGGATATGTTTTCTATTAGAAAGTAAAAAAGAAAGTGTTTTTTTTGTTTTATTTATTTGTTCATTTTTGTTTTTATACTAGTAATGGCGGCTAAAAAAAAAGCTAAAGGCAGAGTAATGGTGGGGCATGTAGTTCCGCAACAGCTGGAGGGCCACAGGTTGAGCACCAAAGCCCTAAACCATCTGTCCCTGCAACCACTGAAGTTTAGTCTAATGTTCTCCACATCCACATGCACACAATCTGTGGGTGGTTGTTAGAGAAAACCAGGGTGTTCAAAATTGTTCCCTTTTTGCCCATATTTCTAAGATCCCTCTGACCATTTCTATCAAGATCTTTCCTAGAGCTCTTCTCTACTGTGCCTTAAAGTATTCATACCCCTTGAAATTTTTCACATTTTGTCATGTTGCAACCAAAAAACGTAAATGTATTTTATTGGGATTTTATGTGATAGACCAACACAAAGTGGCACATAATTGAGAAGTGGAAGGAAAATGATAAATTGTTCAATTTTTTTTTTTTTACAAATGTGAAAAGTGTGGCGTGCATTTGTATTCAGCCCCCCAATACTCAATACTTTGTAGAACCACCTTTCACTGCAACTACAGCTGCAAGTCTTTTTGGGAATGTCTCTACCAGCTTTACACATCTAGAGTGACATTTTTGCCCATTCTTTGCAAAATAGCTCAAACTCTGTCAGATTGGATGGAGAGCGTCTGTGAACAGCAATTTTCAAGTCTTGCCACAGATTCTCAAGTGGATTTAGGTCTGG
Source organism: Lithobates clamitans (assembly GCA_037952925.1). Taxonomy (NCBI): domain Eukaryota; kingdom Metazoa; phylum Chordata; class Amphibia; order Anura; family Ranidae; genus Lithobates; species Lithobates clamitans. The sequence goes on along the minus strand of JBBGZY010001430.1, from coordinate 1,844,127 downwards.
ACTTTGACTGGGCCATTCTAATACATGAATATGCTTTGATCTAAACCAGGGTTCTCCAAACTTTTTAGCCCGAGGGCTACATTGTAGATTTTGCAAATATTTGCGGGCTAAAAAAATTAGTTTATTTATGAATTAAAAGGAAAGAGGGACAAGGATGACCATCTCCCCTGGGGCTGAGGTGAGGAGTCCCATCCAGACCAGAGACAACAGCCAGGTGAAGGCCTGGTGACCATGTGAATCTGGTGTATGCATAACAGTCCACACTGCTCTGCAAGGGTAGGAAAATGAAACCATGTGAAATGAATGTGTTGAGGTAATGAAATGAGCCTATACCTGTGAATGAGTGAAGTGATGTGAACTGTGTGAGCTAAAAAAAACTACAACCAAAAAACATACCACCAATTGATGGTGAACTGTGTAATGTGATAACTAAAAATAAACCCAAAAAGATGTTGTGATGAATGTGAATCAAACTAAATTACCGTGTGTGTGCAGGGGTCTGTGACTGTAGACATGCCATTTGATTTTAGGCCAAAAAGTTCAATTTTGGTCTCATCTGACCAGAGCACCTTCTTCCACATTTGCTGTGTCCTCCACATGGCTTCTCGCAAACGGGACTTCTTATGGCTCTCTTTCAACAATGGCTTTTTTCTTGCCACTCTTCCATAAAGGTCAGATTTGTGAAGTTCACGACTAATAGTTGTCCTGTGGACAGATTCTCCCACCTGAGCTGTGGATCCCTGAAGCTCCCCCAGAGTTACCATGGGCCTCTTGGCTGCTTCTCTACTTGCCCGGCCTGTCAGTTTAGGTGGACGGCCATGTCTTGGTAGGCTTACAGTTGTGCCATACTCTTTCCATTTTCGGTTGATGGATTGAACAGTGCTCTGTGAGATGTACAAAGCTTGGGATATTTTTTTTATAACCTAACCCATGCTTTAAACTTCTCTACAACTTTATCCCTGACCTGTCTGGTGTGTTCCTTGGCCTTCATGATGCTGTTTGTTCCCTAAGGTTCTCTAACAAACCTCCTGAGGGCTTCACTGAACAGCTGTATTTATACTGAGATTAAATTACACACACGTGGACTCTATTTATTTAATAATTAGGTGACTTCTGAATGCAATTTGTTCCACTATATTTTAGTTAGGGGTATCAGAGTAAAGGGGGCTGAATACAAATGCACGCCACACTTTTCAGATATTTATTCGTAAAAAATTTTGAAATCCCATTTATCATTTTCCTTCCACTTCACAATTATGTGGCACTTTGTGTTGGTCTATCACAAAAAATCCCAATAAATTACATTTACGTTTTTGGCTGTAACATGACAAAATGTTGACAATTGCAAGGGGTATGAATACTTTTTCAAGGCACTGTGTGTGTATATATACAGCCAAAGTATCACTTTAGTTCTCCCCCAAAAGCTACAAATTACTAGCTCTACTGTACACTCTCAACACATATTGATCTTCTAGACTAAGGGTCTCCAAACTTTCTAAACAAAGGGGCAGTTTACTGTCCTTCAGGGGGGCCAGACTGTGGCCATCGGGAGTAGAAAATGCCCTGGCGTCAGTGAGAGGAATTATGCCCCATCGTTGGTGTCATTGGGTGGACTAGAGCCCCATCGTCTGTCATTTGAGTGGAATAGTGTCCCACTGTTGGTGTCAGTGCAGAATTTTTTGCTCCATTGTTGGTGTCGGTGGGAGTAGTTTGCGATTTTATTACCCCCCCATCAGGGCCACTTTAACATGGAACTGGATGCTTAATACAGTAAACTTGAAAGTAGAAATTGTAAGAATGGATGATAATTACAGTGCATCCAGAAAGTATTCACAGCGCTTCACTTTTTCCACATTTTTTTATGTTACAACCTTATTCCAAAAATAATTAAATTCATTATTTTCCTCAAATTCTACAAACAATACCCCATAATGACAACTGTAAAGAAGTTTGTTTGAAATCTTTGCAAATTTATTACAAATAAAAAACTAAAAAAAAAAATTCACATGCACATAAGTATTCACAGCCTTTGCCATGACACTCAAAATTGATCTCAGGTGCATCCTGTTTCCACTGATCATCCTTGAGATGTTTCTACAACTTAATTGACGTCCACCTGTGGTAAGTTCAGTTGATTGGACATGAACACCTGTCTGTTTAGGCCCCACAGTTAACGGTGCATGTCAGAGCACAAACCAAGCCATGAAGTCTAAGGAATTGTCTGTTGACCTCAGAGACAGGATTGTATGGAGGCACAGATCCAGGGGAGGGTACAGAAAAATGTCTGCAGCATTGAAGGTTCCAATAAGCACAGTGGCCTCCATCAATAAATGGAAGAAGTTTGGAACCACCAGAACTCCTCCAAGAGCGGGCCGCCTGGCCAAACTGCGCAATCAGGGGAGAAGGGGCTTAGTCAGGGAGGTGACCAAGAACCCGGCGGCCACTCTGACAGCTGTGAAGAGAGGAGAACTTTCCAGAAGAACAACCATCTCTGCAGCACTCCACCAATCAGGCCTGTATGGTAGAGTGGCAAGAGGGAAGCCACTCCTCAGTAAAAGGCACATGACAGCCCGCCTGGAGTTCGCCAAAAGACACCTAAAGGACTCTCAGACCACAAGAAACTAAATTCTCTGGTCTGATGAAACAAGGATTGAACTCTTTGGCCTGAATGGCAAGTGTCATGTCTGGAGGAAACCAAGTACCGCTCATCACCTGGCCAATACCATCACTACAGTGAAGCATGGTGGTGGCAGCATCATGCTGTGGGGATGTTTTTCAGCGGCAGGAACTGGGAGACTAGTCAGGATTGAGGGAAAGATGAATGTAGAAATGTACAGCGACATCCTTGATGAAAACCTGCTCCCAGAGCGCTCTGGACCTGAGACTGGGATGAAGGTTCATCTTCCAACAGGACATCGGTCCTAAGCACACAGCCAAGATGACAAAGGAGTGGCTATAGGGCGACTCTGTGAATGCCCTTGAGTGGCCCAGCCAGAGCCCAGACTTCTTAAAATAAAATTTTTGTTGGTTGCGCTACCCCAATACCTTAAAGTTATACACCACTTTATAAATATTATATACAAAAAAAACGTAATTATATTCCAGCATATCAATATATGTATCCAGAAATGTTAAGCTTATAATATCCAATATTACACTGGCTGCACTACTGGGGACACAGTAGGCACCAAGCTTTTCCAGCAGTTTGAATGGGTGTTGGAATGGCGCCGTATCCTTTCTGAGCCGGCATGCGGTGCAAGCCTCGTTTTCACCCGGCCGGAAATGGCGTAATGACGTGATACGATTTCCCAGCAGCCTCTACGCTCAGGATACAGCGTCATTCCTACACCCATTCAAACTGCTGGAAAAGCTTGGTGCCAGCCTAAGGGCACCAATAAAATGTGAGTGTATAGTCTCTCTTTTTAAGCTATTTAAATAAACAGCATTGAGATATTGCGCAATGATTGCTGTTTGTTTTTTAATGAGGATCTCTCTATGTGAAAGGATACTTTATGCTCATAATATATTGGGGTCAGCAAGGATAGCCGGTGGAGTGGTTATCCCTTCTAAATGAACCAAAGGCACTTTTATATCGGCATCTGGTGAGTCCATGTGGTGGTGTTGTCACTGAAGTGGTGAACTTGTCACTAGGAATCACGGATGATTAATTTAAAAGCACAAGAAAAATATACTCACTAAGGACAGTCTCCAATGAAATTTTTGCATAAATTGGCACATTTTATAATAATAATAATTGGATATTATAAGCTTAACATTTCTGGATACATACATTGATATTATGCTGGAATATAATTAGGGTTTTTTTGTATATAATATTCATAAAGTGGTGTATTTAACTTTAAGATATTGGGGTAGCGCAACCAACAATTTTATTTTATCTTTTCCACTCACTGGTGGATTTTTTTTTTTTTTTTTTATTGCAGCAACCGATTTATAACTTTAATTTTAACACATACTAGTACTACTTTGCGCCGGTGACTCACACACACTTATTAGAGCCCAGACTTCAACCCGATTGAACATCTCTGGGGAGATCTGAATTTGGCTGTGCACCAACACTCCCCATCCAACCTGATGGAGCTTGAGAGGTCCTGCAAAGAAGAATGGGAGAAACTGCCCAAAAATAGGTGTGCCAAGCTTGTAGCATTCTAGTCAAAAAGACTTGAGACTGTAATTGGTGCCAAAGGTGCTTCAACAAAGTATTGAGCAAAGATTTTTTTTAATAAATTTGCAAAGATTTCAAACAAACTTTTCACGTTGTCATTATGGGGTATTGTTTGTAGAATTTTGAGGAAAATAAGGAACTGAATCCATTTTGGAATAGGGCTGTAACAAAATGTTGAAAAAGTAAAGCACTGTGAATACTTTCCGGATGCACTGTATTTCAATCTTTGACAAGTTGCCTCTAATTTTTTTTTTTTTTTTTTTGTGTTTTTGTTTATTCTAACATTGAAGCATGGGGCTGAGATGGAGGCCAGGGATGCTCGTGGTTGGACGGCTCTTTTTCACTGCACTAGTGCCGGACACCAGCGGATGCTGCGATCCTTACTGGAGAATGGGGCCAATGCAGATGTCAAGTAAGAAAATCATGTTCATCTCAAGGAGGAAGTACAATCGGGTTGTAAGGTGTTTAGTCGATTTTTTTATTTCCTGTGTGCCTGCAACAATGGCATTCTTTTGGATCGTTCCAGGGAGCCAGTATATGGGTTCACTCCGCTCATGGAGGCTGCAGCCTCAGGACACGAAATCATAGTGCAACATCTACTAAACCATGTAAGTCTTCAGTCCTACAGTGTAGATATGTAATACAATACAGGATGGGGTACTACCCAGGTCACACTAGGAATCCCATTGCTGGCAGCAAATTGCTAGCAAAAGGATCCCTAGAAGACTCTTCCAGGGTGACCAGCAAAGTGTTGTTCCATTGCTGCTTCTGCGCTGCATTTCCACAAGGGAGAGAGCCATGCTATAAAAGGCGAGAACTCTATTTAGCAATACTGTAGCTGGTAATTTGCTTCCAGCGACAGAATCTCCTATGATTTTTTTTTTTTTTTTTTTTTTTTTTTTGTCTGGGCCTAAAAAAATAGGCAGGTCTACATCGTGACAACATATAGCAGAAGGGGAGCAATAGAGAGTATGTTTTTGTTGCTAAATGCCAATGTATTATGATGTTGTGAGGTCTGCTTTCCTCTTGCACATTATCTGTATATATATATTTCTTTTGTTTTATGGTAGGGGGTGAAGGTGATGGAGGCAGACCATAATGGAGATACTGCTCGAATGCTGGCAGCAAAATATGGCTATTCAAGAATAGTGTCTCTGCTGGACTCCTATCGCATCCGCGGGTCCCGACTCCATAACAAGGGATCAGGTATTAATTAGTATCTATTTTGTTTTATAAATGTAGCAATATTTCACCATATTTGTGCAGTTCCCCTTGAGTGTAGTGAAAGATAGTTCTTATTCTCATGCCCATTGGAAACTCAATGGGCATTAAGGAGGTACTGAACTCTGAAAGCTGTAGCCAAAAAACAAAACAGAGGACTGGTCACTAATACTGCCTCTAGTCCCCCGGCTGCAGAACTTTTTCCCACACTGTGTGTGAAGGTGGCCTCCTTGGTAGGAGCAGGACTTTGCTTTCTCGTGTCAAAGGCTCCACCAAAGGGAGCAGTACAGTAGGGACATCACCAAATCTCACTTCAAATCTGCTAAGACCAGCAGTCCGAGGCAGTGGTGCCTTACTGCAAAACTTTCAGGATACTGCTTAGACACGATTAACTTTTCTAGATGTTCTTTAGAACATGGCATATACACTGTATTACCAAAAGTATTGGGACCCCTGCCTTTACACGCACATTAAGTTTAATGGCATCCCAGTCTTAGTCTGTAGGGTTCAATATTAATTAGGCCCACCCTTTTGCAGCTATAACAGCTTCAACTCTTCTGGGAAAGCTGTCCACAAGGTTTATAAGTGTGTCTATGGGAATGTTTGACCATTCTTCCAGAAGCGCATTTGTAAAGTTAGGCGCTAATGTGGATGAGAAGGCCTGGCTCAAAGTCTGTACTCTAATTCATCCCAAAGACGTTATATCGGGTTGAGGTCAGGACTTTGTGCAGGCCAGTCAAGTTCCTCCACCCCAAACTCATCCATGTCGTTCTGGACCTTGCTTTGTGCACTGGTGCGCAGTCATGTTGGAACAGGAAGGGGCCATCCCCAAGCTGTTCCCACAAAGTTGGGAGCATGAAATTGTCCAAAATGTCTTGGTATGCTGATGCCTTAAGAGTTCCCTTCACTGGAACTAAGGGGCCAATCCCAAACCCTGAAAAACAACCCCACACCATAATCCTCCCTCCACCAAATGATTTGGACCAGTGCTCAAAGCAAGGTCCATAAAGACATGGATTAGCAAGTTGGGGTGGAGGAACTTGACTGGCCTGCACAGAGTCCTGACCTCAACCCGATTAGAACGCCTTTGGGATGAATTAGAGCCAGGCCTTCTCGTCCAACATGCGGTTTACTTTCACATGCTTGTGAGTAGTTTTTATTTTGTTTTTTTTAATAAAGCATCTAAGGATAATGCACAAGGCTGGTGCACCCTCTTTTTTTACTTGTCCATCCAACATTAGTGCCTGACCTCACAAATGCACTTCTGAAATAATGGTCAAAGATTCCCATAGACACACTCCTAAACCTTGTGGACAGCCTTCCCAGAAGAGCTGAAATTGAACCCTATGGACTAAGACTGGGATGCCATTAAAGTCCATGTGCATGTAAAGGCAGGTGTCCCAATACTTTATTACCAAAAGTGTATTCACTTTTTGAGTTTTTAGTTTCACTTAACCCATCATGTCCAAAAGGCCCTATATTAATGTTCCTCAATCAATGCCCCATGCTAAGTGTGCATTAATAAACTACCAGTCAGTGACAGCTAGGATCCTAATTAAGGCTAAGAACCAATCGTGAAACTCTGATCAGAATTCAGCTGTGGTTACTTCTGCCAACCCCTACATTACTACTTCATCCTGTAGTGATGTAGGAGTTAATGGGAGGAACCATAGAGCAGCAGGGAGACCCCAATAAATTCTGAAGAATCCTCAATAGGGGATTTTGCATTGTTATTGTGGCATTGCAAACAGAGTGAGAGGGAGGGGAGTGTTACTTCCTCCTTTTGCAGGGGGTACATTTATTAATGGTTTTATTTAAGTGCAAGAGTCTGTAAGGGAGCATTTCAGCCAAACCCCCCCCCCCCCTTTTTTTTTTTTTTTTTCTTTAATAGAGTGATGAAGGTGTACACCGTCTGCAAGGTTTTTACTGCTGTTTGGGACTCTGTTAAGGGAAATCCTTTCACTTCCTGTCTTGGTGACCACTTCCTCAAGAAGGCCTTCATGTATTGTATGGAAAGAGGGGGCGTACACAAATGGCAGATGGAGATTAGGCATCTTAGGAGGCTGAACTGAGACCTCCTAGTGGGGAAAAAACAATTAGCGGCTTCAAAAAAGTCGCATTTGTTAAGGGTAAAACCCGCTATAGGGCTTAGGAGACAGTGACAGGCGCTGGGACTGGTTGCATATAAAAGTATTTTACAGGTAAAACTGCTTTTAAATCCTCCTTTTTTTTTTTTTTTTTTTTTTAACTAAAATTTCCTATGTTTTCAGCCCATCAAGAAGATCTCAGCTCATCTGATGAGTCTTCTTCCACCCCCTACCGGCCAAGGCCACAGAGGAAGACCAAAGGTCCCAGCATTCATGATGGGCCCCAAGCCTTGGCAAAGATAACTGGCGGAGGAGGTGCACGTGGCAGGCCTGGATATGGTGTGTAGATAATAGAAACAGGCTGGGTACAAGCTTGGCATAATCCAGGACACTGATGTCTCTCTATAGAGCAGTGCTTCACTACTTCCAGTATTGCTAAACCTGTGACACCTTTGTTTAAAAAGGTCCTTTGCATTTCAGTTCTTAAAGTAACATGCATTGCTTTTTGGGCAATTTAAAGTAACGTGCACCTTAAAGTGGAAGTAAACTTTCTCTGCAAACTTTTACCTATAGGTAAGGCTTACCTATAGGTATTGAAACCTGTACAGTTTAGGTGATATTTCCAGTGCATGCAGCCAGTGACATCACTGGCGCATGCGATCTGAAGGAACAGCCCACATGTGCCGTTCCCATCCAGCACCTTGAACGGCGGCTCCCGCGCACATGAGCAGGAGTGGCGTCATCGCAGAGCCGCGAACCCGGAAGAATCTTCAGGAAAGATGTCGGCCATGACAGGGGTGTGCGGGGACCGCTGCAATAGCTTTGTTTTAAGGTAAGTATTTCATAATGGGCTAGTATGCAATGCATACTAGCTCATTATGCCTTTGTCTTGCAGGGGGGTTTTTTGGGGGGGGGGGGGATTATTTATTTATATATTTTTTTTTACAACCTCTTTAAGGGCCCCTTCACCAGATGCAATAGGATGTGTTTTTGGAAACATGCCAACTGCATAGATGGCCCACAACCAATGTTAACTAATGAACAAAGTTCACACCATTGCATTGCAGTGCAGTAAAAATAAAGTATGGCGAACTGCATTTTTTTCATAGTGCGAATGCATATAAATACAACACATGTAAACACGATTCTGGGAATGAAAAACAAACTGGGCTCTTTGACTCCCCCCCCATGCCAAAAATGCTTAGGAAAAATGTACTGCAAACGTACGCACATATCAAAAGTAGCCCAACCTATAAAAAACAAAAAAGGGTCCTCTGACCCACGCCTTCTTGAGCACACCACCTGCTAATGCGTTGTCACATTTTTCTTTAGCTTTTCTTCCAGGAATGTCGGATAATTGTGTCCCTGCAACACATGCTGTGGTTCTTCAACCTCCTACATCACTGCTGTGTAATGTAGCAGCATAGGGGTTAAAAGATGGAAGCACAGCACTAGCTGGGGACACTAATATATACTATATTATATTATATATTTTTTTTTTTTATACATTCAGTAAAACGTTGGTTTGAGAGCGTTTTGCAAGACTAGCAACATTTAAAAAAAAATAAATGCTCGCATTCCAAAGTTTTAGTGCGGGGGTACCCCATCCCAGTTGCCCACATACCATTGTAGGACATTTACGCCCTGCTCTTTGCCGTCATCCCCTCTGGACAACAGTCTTCTTCCTCTATGGCTGCACCTGGGCTGAGAAATCTTATAGGCTTCTAAAGGCGCATCGCCCGAGCATCTTTCTTGTTGAAATATGGCCTTATTTAATCAAGTCTTGGGGGTTACTGTGCAATCAGTCAATAAATAAACCAGTATTTGCAAGTGCATTTATTTTATATATAGAATTCATCTCTGCTTGGTAAAGAAACACTAATATATCACCTCTATTTTGATATCTGTTTTGGTTACTTTGATTACTGATTTTTCTTTACTTTTAAAATGATCACATTGTCATTGTGTTTAATGTCATGCAGCATTGACAGAAATTGGACCCCAAATTGTATTAGTTTCACCCCATGTGTCTTTTAGAGACTGTGTAAAATTATATATATATATATATATATATATATATATATATATATATATATATATATATATATATATATATATATATATATATATATATATATATATATATATATATATATATATATATATATATATATATATATATATATATATATATATTAATTATAATTTTTTTTTTTTTTTACTGCACTCTTCAGCACCAGGCCCACCTCAGGGCTATGTCACTTTTACTGAACTTGATTATGAGTCAGCGGGGTCAGACCATGTGCGCTATCGGGACGTCACCTCCCCCATCAATGACTGCGATGTGGAGAGCAACGGGAGCAGTAAAGGTGGGTCCTGATGCAGACGGTTTAAGATGGAAAGAAAACTACTATAATTTAGATAATCACGAATTTTAGCTGTTGTACTGTTTTTACCTAAAATTTACTTTTTTGATTTGAATTTGACATTTTCACCTGATTGTGTTCATTATGTAAGACAGGGCTATATATAATGCTCACCCCCAGAGGGGCCGCTGAGAATATGCCCAGGTTCCCTTTGCCAGTACAGAGGCCGCCAGTCACATGCCATCTCACACACCGACCATAATGGCTCAGTCTAGGGAATGTCTCTTTACTATTATAGTTGAACTTTAATGGAAGAGGGTTTTGGGGGGGTCACAGAATACACAGGGTCAAAATGATAATGGCAATCACTGGGAGGACAAGCTTTTTTTATGGAAAATCCTTACAGGAGCAGGAACACACTACAGTCCCAAATCGGGTCTTACTCACAATGTCCCAGGAGTTGTCTGCCACCCAGCATCCATAGGTAGATCTTTAGTGTGGGAGGTAAAGAGATTCTTCTCCAGACCAGGACTTCAGGACCGTGCCCTCCAGCAAAATCTCCTCCAGGCCCGAAGCTTTTGCTCGTGTCGGGACCCAGAGCAATTCCTATCTCCCAGGCACATCAGCCTCAGGAAAACTGGAACCCTCCCTGGAGAGGAAACGACACTCCTGGAAAGGCCTCCCAAACATTTATCACTTCCCCAGACACATTTTGGATGCTTCCTTCCAGGTTATTGGTTAGGACATGTTATATTTTCATGCTGGTCATTTGACTCTCCCTATATTCTGAAAGCTTCTTCCAGCAGCAGGTGAGAGGAATCAAACACCCAATCTAGGACACCCTGACCAGACAAAACTAGTAAATTACTGCTCTACTGACTACATTGAAGCCAAAAACAAAATAGACTAGCATACCTATTCCATTTGCTTTTACTTTCTTATGATATCCAATGTGCTCTTTTTGTGTGCAGCGTTTTTACCATCTTACACAACTTTGAAAAACCTAATAAAATCTTGGCCAATAAATATAACCAGAGTAAATCTTGTTTTTGTCACTCGTTTATCAAAGCGAATTTCCCCATAAGTAATAAATAATAGAAAATCTACAACCATTTATTCATAAGTCCTTCAGTCTATAATTCATATAAAAAAGATTATAACAATGTGACTTTGAGGCAACTTCAGGGAATGCCTGAGTAATCTTTCTGTAATGTCGGATCTAAATCACATCACATCAATTAAGATGAGGCTCCGACTTAGGGCTTCAGCCCAATGCAGCTAAAAAAAAGCTACTTTTTACAGGCATTTGAGCTTTTTTTTTTTTTTTTTTTTTCAGCCTGAAGAAGCTTGTGCTTTTTGGTGATCTTGTGCACGTTTTTTATTGAGCTGCTTCAAGCTTCTTTTGAGCTCCTTTTGAGCATAAGCAATTTTTTTTTTTTTTTTTTTTTCCCCACAAACCCTCCTTTTAAAGTCTACGCACACAAGTTGGATAGAAGTTGCCTTGATGTAGTACAAAAAACGATTCTAAAGTCAAAGTTACTTCAGTAGTGCTTATTAAGAAATCTCTCATTGACTAAAATGGAATGTGACCCTACTTGTATTGCAAGAACTCGCTCGTTTATCAAGTTAAGATTTATAAATAAAATTTGCTTGTCTTTTGAAACACTCGCAGACCAAGTTACTCGCAATCCAAGGATTTACTGTATATATGTTTGCCATTTGGAAAAAAAAACACGAAACTGTATTTAGTACAAGACTCTGGTCTGGCTGCACCTAGAGTATGCTGTCCAGTTCTGGGCACCAGTCCTCAGGAAGGATGTTCTGGAAATGGAGCGAGTACAAAGAAGGGCAACAAAGCTAATAAAGGGACTGGAGGATCTTAGTTATGAGGAAAGGTTGCGAGCTCTGAACTTATTCTCTCTGGAGAAGAGACGCTTGAGAGGGGATATGATTTCAATTTACAAATACCGTACTGGTGACCCCACAATAGGGATAAAACTTTTTCGCGGAAGGGAGTTTTACAAGACACGTGGCCACTCATTAAAATTAGAAGAAAAGAGGTTTAACCTTAAACTACGTAGAGGGTTCTTTACTGTAAGAGCGGCAAGGATGTGAAATTCCCTTCCACAGGCGGTGATCTCAACGGGGAGCATCAATTCGTTTCAAGAAACTATTGAATAAGCACCTGAACGACCACAACATGCAGGGATATACAAAGTAATACTGACATATAATCACACATAGGTTGAACTTGATGGACTTGTGTCTTTTTTCGACCTCCCCTACTATGTAACTATGTATTAAGGCTGGCGTTTGCTCTGTTTATTGGCACACAGTTTAAATGAGTTGTAAAGGCAGAAGGTTTTTTTTTTTTATCTTAATGCATTAAGATAAAAAGCCTTCTGTGTGTAGCAGCCCCACAATACTTACCTGAGCCCCATCTCTCTCCAGCGATGTCCATATGTCCCTTGGCCATCCAGGACTCTCCTTCCTGATCGGCTGAGACTCAGCAGCAGTGCCATTGGCTCCCACGGCTGTCAGTCAGCCAATCAGGAGAGAGAGGGCGGGGCTGAACTGCAGCTCTGTGAATGAATATACAGAGCTGCAGCTGGGCTCCGGTGCCCCCATAGTAAGCTGCTTGCTGTGGGGGCACTAGACAGGAGGTAGGGGCCAGGAGCACAGAAGAGGGACCCGAGAAGAGGAGGATCCCGGCTGCTCTGTGCAAAACCAACTGCACAGAGGAGGTATAACATGTTTGTTATTTTTTTTTTTTAAAAAGACTTTACAATTGCTTTAATTTTTTGATTTAATGATGGGTCAATGTTAATCTTATGACGATATTGTGTTTTTCAGAAGAGGGATGTGCTTGTAGAACACGGAGCAGTAGCAGTGAAGGTGTGTCTCTAAACACTGGTGTGAGTAGTGAGGCCTCAGTTGAGAGCAATGAGGTACGGAGATACGGTCACTACAAGCATGTTCATATTCTTGTAAGTTCTTTTATACATCGTACAGACACAAGTAAGAGGATGCTTATGCAGCTTTGTGCTAATTTTCATGCTGAATTGGTACATTTTCCAAGAGCGTACGTGATGGCTCAGCTGCCCGCGCAGACACGTCAGGGGAATGTTTAGTGGTTTTGTACATTTCCCTACTAAAGATTAAAAATCCTTTTTTGTTTTACTTTGTATAGTCGCCTATATTTGAAACAGAGCCTGTTTTAATATTTTGCTTTGTGCTTTTGGGCCAGCAGGTGGCGCTTTAGGCTCGGTTTTTAACGTTTTTACAAAGGCATGTCTGGCTCAAATGAAACCGTAGGCCACATTTTTTAGGTGATGTAAAATCCCTCCAGAGTATTCCAAAATACCATTCAGGTTACCACGGCAAGACAGGGCCTAAGTATAATGAGATTAATGTTTGCCTGCCTTGTGATTTTCACATAGATATATTTTATTGACTTTGTAAGAAGTGTAAGATTTTGTAAGTGCATAGCAATAGGCACAACAAAAACAAAATCAGTCACACAATGTTTGTCCGTGGCAAAAGAGAGTCGAGTGCAATGAGAAAAATGCAATTAAGAAATGAATAGATGGCAGCGATTTAGTATGTTTTGGATGTGAGCAGTGTTTGGTGCGGATGGCAGCAAGGAAGATATGTTTTTCTTGCCTATTAAAAGATTAGGGTCCCTATCACACGGGGCAGATTCCATTCCAATCAGATCCCTTGCAGAGCAGACGGATAACGCTAAAGCCCCTTTCACACGGGTTATCGGACTTGATTGGAAGGTCTAGGCATCCCTTTGGACAGACCTGTGTAAACAGACTTGTGTCCGTTTTATACCCACCTACCTCTGGGTCCAATCCGGCCTGCTAAAAAAGCGGTAGGGGATCCATCCATTTCTGTTTAGGCGGATCGGAGGGCAGTCGGGTGTAAAAACTGACATGGATGTGTCATCCGCCCGCTCTTCTCCAATCGGCAGGGGATCTTTGAGCTGATCCCCCTGCTGATCGAAACCAAATCTGCCCCATGTAAAAGAGGTCTTATGCCCCGTACAAACACGGTCGGACTTTGTTCGGACATTCCGACAACAAAATCCTAGGATTTTTTCCAAAGGGATGTTGGCTGAAACTTGTCTTGCATACACACAGTCACACAAAGTTGTTGGAAAATCCGATCGTTCTGAACGCGATGACGTAAAACACGTACGTCGGGACTATAAACAGGGCAGTGGCCAATAGCTTTCATCTCTTTATTTATTCTGAGCATGTGTGGCACTTTGTCCGTCGGATTTGTGTACACACGATCAGAATTTCCGACAATGGATTTTATTGTCGGAAAATGTTATATCCTGCTCTCAAACTTTGTGTGTCGGAAAATCCGATGGAAATTGTGTGATGGAGCCCACACACGGTCGGAATTTCCGACAACAAGGTCCTATCACACATTTTCCTTCGGAAAATCCGACCGTGTGTACGGGGCATTAGGGTGGTATGGATTATATAAGGGAAAGCCTCAGGTTGTGGCAGTCAGAAAGGGAGCAATGAAGGTCTCTAGCAAATGTGCACCAGAATGAGTGATGGGTAAAGGAGCAGTAGATTTTAATTGATACCGACTCTGATCAAGTTTATACAGGTGAATATCAAAAAGTACTTTTATTTATTTTCAGTAATTCAATTCAAAAAGTGCAACTCCATATATTCTTTAGCTTCAACACACACACACACACACACACACACACACACACACACACATACATATATATATATATATTTCAAGCATTTTTTTTTTTTTTTTTTTTTTTGATTATGGCTTACAGCTGGTAAAATTCAGTATCTCAGAAAATTAGAATATTGTGAAAGTTCAATATTGTAGACTAGTGGTGTCACATACTAATCGGCAAATTAACTCAAAAAACCCTGCAAAGGCCATTCAAGAATTTGGGGGAGATTCACAAGGAGTGGACTACGGCTGGTGTCAGTGCTTCAAGAGCCACCACACACAGACGTATCCAGGACATGGGCTACAACTGTCGCATTCCTTGTGTCAAGCCACTCCTGAACCAGGGACAACGTCAGTGTCTTACCTGGGCTAAAGAGAAAAATGACTGGACTGTTGCTCAATGGTCCAAAGTCGTCTTTTCGGATAATAGTAAATTTTGAATTTCATTTGGAAATCAAGGTTCCAAAGTCTGGAGGAAGAGTGGAGAGTCACAGAATCCAAGTTGCATGAGGTTCAGTGTGTAGTTTCCACAGTCAGTGATGATTTGGGGAGCCATGTCATCTGCTGGTTTTGGTCCACTGTGTTTTATCAAGTCCAAAGTCAGCGGCTCTGTAGTCCATATAGCGATTTTAATAGTTGGTTACATGAAGTAACAAGCAAAGTCAGCGCAGCCCTCTAGCAGGAAATTCTAGAGCACATCATGCTTCCCTCTGCTGACCAGCTTTATGGAGATGCTGAATTCATTTTCCAGCAGGACTTGGCACCTGCCCACTTTGCCAAAAGTACCAATACCTGGTTTAATGATCATGGTATCACTGTGCTTGATTTGCCAGCCAACTCACCTGACCTAAACCCCATAGAGAATTTCGTTTTTTCCTTTTTTATTATTTAAATACATTTTTCCTTCTACTCATGATCTTAATTGGGTGGTTATTAAGTGGGGAAAGGTGGCAAGTGAAGTTCCTGGGGTGCTGTCTGTCTCTTTGAAATGCATACAGCTGTACATGTTTATACTGCTTTGCCATATTTATATTCACATCTGTATTTCTGTTCCAGGATTCTGACTCAGCTGTGGAAACATATAGCAGGAAGCATGGCAAGATGCACTCCAAAGGCAGACAGCGCAATGGAGATGTCTACAACAACCCTGGGCCCTCAAACTGCAGAGTCTTCAACTCACAACCTGATCCAGATATTCCTTGCTATACCGGGCCTAAGGTACATTTACAAAGGGTACTTAAAGAGGACTTGAACTGCGGAACCTGGGATTAAAAAAGGCAGGCAGAGGACAAAGGACTACAACCCAAATTCCAAAAATGTTGGGACGCTGCGTAAAATCTACAAAACAAAATGCAATGATTTGCAAATCTTATAAACCTATATTTTCTTCTTGTCAAAGATTTTGACATAAGACCTAGAAACAGTCAGAGAAAAAAAAAAGAGCGAAAAAGAAACTAAGTACATGTGTATACAAGACAGTGATTTGGGCAACCAATCTTAACAAAGTAAGAGTTACAAGCAGGAAACAGGCAAGTGCTGGTTGGTAAAGTCAGCTGACTAGTACTAAAAAGTTGGTACCTTTTTAAATATACACTAGAGAAGCTGACGTAAGTGATTGCAATCAAGCATAGTAAATATCAGTGTATGTAACAAAGATGGCAATAGGTATGAAAACCAAGAAGGGTAGAGAGGGGAGAGCAAAGGAGAAAGAAAGAAAGAGGAGATGGGGGCGGGTATTGAACGAATGGATCATTTTACCAATATAACCCAAAAAATAACCCTGCCTGGAAAGTTAGGAGTGAAAATGCAAAGGAACAAATGAAAGAGGGAGATAACTTCCGGGGAGGTAGTGCAGTTCCAGTTCTCGAGAAAAACATGAGAGCTTACCAAAGCATTAATACAGTGTAGTCGAAGTGTGGGGGTAAGCAATGCTTAACCTAAGACCACCAAACTTTCTCAAATTTGCAAATCTTATTTTCAATGGCTTCCATCTTATCATGAATAAGAGCCTTATTGATCATATGTTTAGCTTCTGCCACAATCAAGGACGGGGATTTCCATGCTTTAGCAATGGTTTGTTTATCAGCTGTAACAGATCAAATTGATTTTGGGTTAACTTGGGTTTTAGGTTTAGAAGAGCCGTTGTTTGATCTGGCTGGATGGTCTCGGGAGATTTTGAAGCCATTGCAAGGATTGCTTTCCAGAAGTTTTGGGCTACAGGGCAGTCCCACCACACATGGAGGTGTGTGCCTAGGTCTGAACAGCCACGAAAGCTTGCCACTGAATAAAAGGGAACATATTTTGCAATCCTACCCAGAACTAGGTACCGGCGGGCAAGGACCTTCTAATTTTGTTTCTACTGCTAGAACATTAGTCGAAGATTTGGTAGCGGCCCAAATACCAGACCAATTTGCTGAGAAAATGAACCATTTTAAGAAAAAAAAAAAAGGTCGTTTCTAAATTGATGGCAGCAACGTATCTCAAAGTTGGGGCAGGGACATTGTGTACCACCGTTTAGCATCCCCATTTCTTTTAACACTCTGTAAATGTCTGGGAACTGAGGAGACCAGTCTCTGGATTTTTGGGAAAGGAATGTTGTCCCATTCTTGTCTAATATATAGAATTCTAACTGCTTAACAGTCCTGGTTTTTTTTTTTTCGTATTTATTTTTGTTTCAAGATGCAACAAACATTATCCAGTGGTGAAAGGTCTGGGCTGCAGGCAGGCCAGTTAAGTACCCGGACTCTTCTACTATGAAGCCATGCTGTTGCCACGATGCAGTATGTGGTTTAGCATTGTCCTGTTAAATTATGCAAGGCCTTCCCTGAAAAACACATCAAATGAATGGGAGCATATGCTGCTCTAAAACCTGGATTTACAGTATATTTCTGCATTGATGATGCCTTTCCAGATCTGCAAGCTACCCATTCCATACACACCAATGCACCTCCGTTGAGAGATGCAGACTTTTGAACTGAGCACTGATGACAAACCAGAAGGTCCCTCTCCTCTGTAGTCCAGAGGACGTAGTGCCCATGGTTGCCAAAAATGGCACATTTTGATTTGTCTGACCACAGAACAGTTTTCCACTTTTCAACAGGCCGTAAATGAGCTTTGGCCCAGAGAAGACGGCAGCGTTTCTGGATCACGTACAGATATGGCTTCTTTGCACGATAGAGGTTTGCATTTTTGGATGTCACAAAGAACTATGTACAGACCGTGAACCAGGGCTTATACTCAGTCATGTTGCTGATCTGTTGCCAATTAACCTAATTGGTTGCAAAATGTTCTTCCAGCTCAATCCATTTTTTTTTTTTTTTTTTTGCTCTGTCCGAACTTTTTTGAGATGAGTTTCTGCCATCAATTCCAAAATGACCTTATTTTTTCTAAAAATTGTATTCTTTCTCAATCTAAAAAAAATTAGATTTGTTTTCTATTGTGAAAAAAATATGGAGTTTGAGATTTACAAATTCTGTGTTTTTTTTTTTTTATGTATATTTTACACAGCGTTCACTCCCAACTTTCTTGGCATTTGGGTTGTTGCCAGTATTGTCGACAGTCTCCCTGCAGCTGATCTCTTCCCTGTGAATAACTTGCCTTACCTTGTTTTGTACTTTGTTGCTGTGTGCAGGTGGCCACCTTGGTAAAAGCAGGGCTTTGCTTCCTTATGTTAGAGCAGCTTCCCTGGTGACCTGATATCTGATAGTAGGACCAAAAAGCACAGTTCCACAGAATGATTTAAGCAGGGAGATCTTTGCAGTGAAGGTCTTCAGGTACAGCTTCATCTCCAGCACAGAGAACTGAGCAACACAATAGTGACATCACACAGAAATACAGCTAAGATGCTGAAAATACAGGAAGTGTTCGGCTGTCTTTCAGGAGGAATTCAAGACAAAGGGTATATGTTGCAGGGTACTGCTTAGGCAAAATTAACATTTCTAGATGTTCCCAAAAACAACCCTCCTCCTTCCTCCTTTCTTCCTCCTTTCTTCCTCTTTTCTTTTTCTTTTTTTCTTTTTCTTTCTTTTTCTTTCTTCTCTTCCTGTGAAACTTTAGATTGTAAAGAATATCTAATGCCAAGTCCTTTTGATCTTAACTTTTGTAGTAGAAAAGGTCTAAAACCCTGCCAGCATTCTTGTTTTTAATTTTGACAGGTTGGAGACAATCTCCCTTCTAGAGAGCTGGCATTAGAAAAAGTGTCCCCGTGAAAAGACTTTCTAATCTGGTGACAAATCATAATTTGTATTTCCTAAAATTGTCAATCCCAGTAACAGTGCTCACCTGGACAAAACTGAACTGACCACACATTCACATTAAAGGTGGATTGGGGAATCAACCCGCTGTGCTATTGTACTCTGATAGCAAGAAAACTCCCCCACTGTCAAAATGCACAGATCAACACTGCAGTCATTAGCTGCAGCAGCTGATCAAGCAGCTCTTCTCCGACAGAGTGGTTGATTCAGAATTCAATTTATAGCTTGACTTCTGTTCAACTACAGTGACCACACATGGATCGAAATTTGGCTGGTCCCTGCAGAACCAGACAAATCTTGATCCATCTATGGCCACCTTTAGACTGCCCTTTGTAGACTACATAGGCGATCTTAAAGTGTTTGTAACCTTTAAAAAATATTCAATGCCAGCCCCTCCTCCCTTTTTTTTTTTTTTTTTTTTTTTTTTTAATTTTATTTTTTTCAGTCATAAAACAGTGTAAGTATTTGCTGAAAATGAAGCCTGTAAATACCCCCCCCCCCTCCTTCTTTTTTTTTTTTTTTTTTTTCCCCCCAGATCTTGTCGGGCTGGTCACGTGACTCCTGGCCATTCTCCTACTCCATCTATGGGCTACAGTGGGAGGGACCGAGATCTCCCTCTGACGTCAGCCGGTGAGGTCATGTGGCCGCTCAGCCCCTCCCGCTGTAGCCCTTAGATGGGGAAGGAGGGTGGCCGGGAGTCACATGACTGGCCTGAAGAGATCTGAATAGGGTATTTACATGCTTAGTTTTCAACAAACACTTGTAGAGAAGGGCTGGCAGTGAATTTTTTTTTTAACAGTTTACTTTGCTACTCATTGTTGCGGTGGTAGCAGGTAGCGGAGACTGCTCAGTTACATAAGCTGACAGGCAGGGAGAGGAGAGAGCGGCAGATGACTAAGTCACGTAAACTGACCTCGGTAATCAGGGATCAGCAGCCATGTTTATTGTGATCAGTACAGGCAGGATCAGCCAGGTTTTTTAAAGATTAGACGGCACAAGCGCTGTGCTGTGCTGTTTAATTTGCTATAAGGGAGCTCTTCCCCCACCCCCCACCCCTTCTTTTTTTTTTTTTTTTTTTCGTGTTATAACCACTTTAATATATTCCTAGTGCTGAGGTTGGGTGGGATTACATGGATCATAGTTGGCATTCAATCCCACTCAGCTTTGGCACTGGAAACATGTTGACATCGCCTTTTGTAGTCTCAGGGACTACAAAGGGCAAGCTAAAGGTGGCCATAACGGATCGAAATTTGGCCGATTCAGCAGGACCTGGTGAAATTTCAATCCATCTATGGCCAACTTTAGACTGCCCTTTGTAGTCCCTGAGATTAGAGGTGTTGTCAACATGTTCCCAGTGCTGAGGCTGGGTGTGATTGAAGGGATCGCAGCTGGCATTCAATCCCACCCAATCACGCCTGCCCTCCCAAGCCATGCGGGTTATGCTGCTCTCTACAGGTGTTTGGATACTGGCAAAAGACCAGAAGTCTCCCTCCTAGGCGTAACCCCCCCCTCCCCTCCCTCTCCGGTAGGCAGGACTTCAGTTTTCTTGCCAGTATCTGAAGGTGATGGTGTCTCCACAGGAGAGGTTGTTGCCCATTGTTTTCTGAAACTGCGGGCGATACGGCTGGCTGTCCTGTATTGGTCAACAGCTGCAAAGTCTCCTCGTAATAGTTCAGTCAGACAAAACCAGAGTTGTGCCATACATAATTTCCTCCTGGGCCAACCAACATCTGGTGCCCCCTTGAGGATTTATCTCATTCTGTCTTGGACAGAGCTTCATCACAATCCAGGAGTGGAAAATTGGGGCAGACTTCCCTGGCCGTCAGCAGTTGTCGCCGGAGGAGTGGGCTATCCCCTGGGAGGTATTCTAGGAGATGTGATGATGACAGGGCACGCCAGATGTTGAGGTTTGTCCCCATAACTAGGGATTCTCAGGCGTTTGCGGTGGATCATTTTGGTCACTCCATGGGACCAGTTCTCCCTGATTTATGCCTTTCCTCCGCTACAACAGCTTCTTCTACGTCTACTCCATTGAATTTGTGTGGGGGGCATACCAGTGATTCTGATTGCCCTGGCTGTGCCCAGGAGAATGTACTAGTCTGACATCCTGAACATGTCAGTTGACAGTCC
Source organism: Lithobates clamitans (assembly GCA_037952925.1). Classification (NCBI taxonomy): domain Eukaryota; kingdom Metazoa; phylum Chordata; class Amphibia; order Anura; family Ranidae; genus Lithobates; species Lithobates clamitans. The sequence goes on along the minus strand of JBBGZY010001430.1, from coordinate 1,823,168 downwards.
TTGGGTCTTTCTGGATTGTCCCCGACTCTGTTGCATGGTCCAATCTTCCATCATTCCTAATGGTTGCTGGCTTCATCCTTGCAAGTATGTTGTGGGTCATAGCTTGGCCTTCCTCCAAATGCGGGTTGATTTTCAAGTAGCCTTGAGTATGATCCAGGGTCAGATTTCAGCTTTGTCAGCCTTTTTTTTCAGCTGCTGCTTGTGACGAATGCGGGGTCAGATCCCTGCCCTCCTCGCTAACTCACGACAAAGGACCGGCCAACAACGCTGTCACTTGCGTAACAATGCCACTCTCATCTGCGCCCAGCACAAAGATTTTTCAGCTTGTGGGACCACAGTCTAGGTGCTAGCAGCCTGAGAGCGATTGTCTCTGGGCTAATTACGCTATTAACCCTTTAACTGCCACCACCGACCTTTTATTAGGAAGGGTCAGGACTTCCATCAATTTAGCAATACCAATTATGATTTTAGAAATAAGCATCTGCAACACACACTGCCACCACAGACAGGTGTGCTCAGAGGTCTTACTCTACAACAGTAGCGCTCTTCAAGAGGCAGGTTCGTTTATAGCTTGCATTAAGAGCTTTAGAGACAAGGTTAACACTTTTCAACATAAGGGTTTAATAATGAAAAGGTCAAAATTGGTGCAAATAAAATTTTTACAGAAAAAAAGATGTTTCAAAGAGATAAAGACAATATACAGCCACAAAGAAATAAGGTAGAATTGGGGAGGAAAATTACTATTAATGTCCGAGGGTTGATCAGAGTTCGATCGATGAGCTGGGTAATCGGTTCTCAAACTTGGCAGATGTTCCTGCTTGGATGGTAAAAGGAGTACTGACCATTGTCTTGGCTTCTCCTCTTTTCTGTCAGATCAAAGGGGTGTTGACAGCGACCAGTGACCAATATTCTGGTCATCTTGTTTAGGGGTTGGTTGCTGGGAGGTCTCTACATTCATGACCATGTCCCAGGTACACTTTGGGATACATATTCATATCTCTGCATCTCTACTGTTTACAGACTGCAAATATCCATATTATTGATCAGCGTGACATTTACTACAAAACAAATAGAAACATGCCAGGTCTCCAATGTCTAGTTTACCCAAGAGAAATAAGGGGTACCAGTGGCTTCCCATATGATCTGACATAGGGGTGTCTGGACTTGAAACGTTACAAATTATGAGGAAGCTAAATATGTCCATATTATGTCTGCTATTATAAATTTGGAAGTTATGAAATGTGCTGAAATTTCAGAACTATCTCAACTGTTTAAGCTTTATGTGCACTAAGGTATTTACGACCTGTATCTGTTGGTTCTCTGGAATGAGAGGGTGACAGTTTTACGACAGGCCTGGATATCTTACCAGGCCAACATTAGCTGTGTTTTTTTTTCAGACCTAGCATGCTTCTGCTTTCTCTATGTTGAGATGGCCGCTCTTTTGAAGTATAAAGCCTATGAATTCCTGGAAATTTGGGAGGGGGTTCAAATTTCTACTGCAATGTTTAACTGTTAGCCAAAGCTGTCATGGCTGCCGTAAGGTTCCCTGACAACATGGCCGCTGGCTACAGCTTTTCATTTGTCCAGTACATGATATCATTACACCACTTGCTTCTCATTTCTTCGTGCATGCCTTTACAGGGTGTCACATGTTTTTCTCCTTTAAATCAGGGCACTTTTGTCCCCATGGGATCTTAATTTGGTTGTTTGTGTTTTTACAGAAACCTCAATTTGAACCCATTCGAGATCTTCCCTTAGTTCTTTTGATGAGAAAGGTTGTGTTTCTGGTGGCCCTTTCTTGTAAGGAGCTGTTTCTGGTGCTCCACCGTGACAAGGTGGTTCTTCGTCCTTGGCCATCTTTTTTGCATAAGGAGGTTTTGGCCCCTCATCTCAATCAGGACATTGTCTTGCCTTCTTTTTGTCCAAAACCTCAAATGCCAGGGGACAAGGCTCTTTACACTTTTCACACGTAATCCTAAGTGCTATCAGGACTTACCTGAAGTGGAATTCAAGTCCTGAAGTTGGATTCTCTGTGCTCACCGAGGGTCCAAAGAAAAAGGTCGCACAGCTACCAAGTCTACTATTGCCGGTGGATTCATTAGTTTATTTCTCAAGGCTATGGTTTAATTTTTCAGTAATGGCACATTCTACCAGGAGTGTAGGTGCCTGTTGTGCTATCCACCATCAAGCTTCAGTAGATCAGGTTTGCAAAGCTGCTGCCTGGTCTTTGGTTCACGCTTTTACAAAGTTTTACTGGCTGGATGTTGGATCCACCGAGGATGCTACGTTTGGTTGCGGTGTTTTGCAGGCTGCTGCATGAGGTTCTTCCTGTTTTTTTGTTTTGTTGGCTGTTGCTCTCCCCCTCATGTTCAGTGCTTTGGGACATCCCTGTCATAGGGTTTCAAGAAGACTATGTGCCCTGCGCTATATGAAAATGGGATTTTTGGTTTACCTGTAAAATCTATTACTTGCGCACATCACTGGACACAGATCCCACCCCTCCTACTATCTTTTGGTTTATGACTTGCTACAAAATTCAGGTCCTACCTACCAGGGAAGGGTTTTGGCTAGGAGGGGACTTCCTGTTTTTTTTTTTTTTGTTTTTTTGCCAGTCACCTGCAGATGGCAGCATAACTCTGTCATGTGAATCCAAAAAATATGCTTTGGGGGAGATTCACTAAAACTGGTGCAGCTTGTTCAATTAAACTTTGACAATAAAACCTAGAAGCTGATTGGTTACTATGCACAGCTGCACCAAATTCTGCACCAGCTTTAATAAATCCTCCCCCTCTGTGTCCCATGATGTACTCCAAAAAAATTGATTTTACAGATAAACCAAAAATCCCATTGCGACAGTGAGATAATCCCGAAATTGAGATTTAAAGAAAAGGTTTGACTTTCAATACACTTTGAGTACTGGTCCACTTATACTGTATTTTTGTTTTTGTATCTGATTCAGACGTTCTTAACCTTTTAATCTGCTCCCATTAGGACCTGGCAGAGCTGCTCGAGCAGATTGGCTGTTCCAAGTACCTTCCTGTATTCCAGGAGCAAGATGTGAATCTGCGGATCTTCCTCACTCTCACAGAGCCTGACCTGAAGGAAGTGGGCATCACGTGAGTGCCGGGGAGTTGGCTTGTGAGGAGTGACTGTGGCCAAGCTTAGAGGCTGGAAGGGCAATTATATATTCCGGGACTTGACAAAAAGCTTCATCTACTCTTTTATCAATAAAAGACTGGGGTGTAACCACCCTTTTCACCTTAAGGACCAATTGGAGCTTTTTAATCTAAAGTTGACCTGTAAAGTTGAACTAAAAAATGCATGCATTAGCACTAACAGAGCTGTTTTTTATTTTTCTTAGCTTTTGCCTTGGTTTTACGTTGGCGATCTCTGCTGCTCATTTTATATAGCTATCTTTTTATGAAGCCCCAGAAAATTAATTCCTGTATGTTTGCATTGTAGCTTGTTTGGGCCAAAGAGAAAAATGACATCTGCCATTGCACGCTGGCATAGTTCTGCCCGTCCTCCAGGGGATGCCTTGGAACAGGCCTATGCTGATCATCTGGAAGCTGAGATGCAAGAGTTGGCCATACAGCTCCACAAGGTAATGGTGTATTGTTTGAATAAAGCAGTTAACTATTACAAAAGATGACTTTTTTTGACGTTTTCATATTGGGCTTTCTCCATAGAAGTGTGAAGAAACTGAGCTCTTGAAAGGACAAGTTGACCAGGAAAGGGAACTCCGAGCCGTGGCTGAGAGCTGCCTCATGGAGCAGGAGACAAAATGGAGGAGTGTTCGCTGCCAGTTGGAAGCCACATGTAACCTGGCCACGGAAACTCAGAGGGCAGTCACTCAGCTCAGGTACTTGGCAGCTCTACAAAACCGAAGACCAGAAAAAAATCTCTCAACCAGTGAACATGTGTTGTATCAGGCTATTTAGATCTACCATTGCCTTATCCAAAGATAAAAAATATAATGGGGAAGCCCCTTTCACACTGGGGCGGTTTGCAGGCATTATTGCGCTAAAAATAGCGCCTGCAAACCGCCCCTAAACAGCCTCCGCTGTTTGTTCAGTGTGAAAGCCCGAGGGCTTTCACACTGAAGCGGTGCGCTGGCAGGAGAAGAAAAAATCTCCTGCAAGCCGCATCTTTGGATCGGTGAAGGAGCGGTGTATTCACCGCTCCTAAACCGCTCCTGCCCATTGAAATCAATGGGACAGCGCAGCTATACCGCGGTAATACCGCGGCTATAGCCGCGCTATACGAGGGGTTTTAACCCTTTTTCGGCCGCCAGCGGGGGGTTAAAACCGCACCGCTAGCGGCCGAATACCGCGGTAAAACAGCGCTAAAAATAGCGCTGTTTTACCGCCGAAACCCCCTACCGCCCCAGTGTGAAAGGGGCCTTACTGACACCAATCCATCTGCTGATAAAACAGCCTTGGAGTCACCCTGCACATGTTCAGATTGGTGTGCATTGCTAGAGAGGGTGTGTTTTTTTTTTTTTTTTCTTTTTTTTTTTTCTTGGGAGAGTGCATATGATCACCACAGGGCCAATCTGCACTGTCCAGACAGAGGGTCAGGGTCCTGCAGCCTCAGGACAGTCAGAGTAGAATGAAAACTCCTCCTACAAGCTTTAACCAGACACTGATAGAAGTCACAAGACTGCCATATACTGCTGATGGGAAAAGGTATTTTGCCGTTTTTATTTACCAAAATCATTGCATTTCCATGCTCTGTACTGTGGGAGACCAAATATAGTGAATGCAGGGTCCTGGGTTTAGTAACACTTTAAAATGTAGCCACTTGCACGGCTTTTTCTTAAAAAAAAAAAAAAAATACATTCAAGGATGTATTGATGTATTATTGAATACAGGACTACATTACTATGTAACCTTTTATATCTGCCTGGATTTTAGCTTTAAGTTATTAAATGTATTGTGTAGCAGTTATATATGTTAAAAGCTAAGTTCACCTTTTAGGAGCACCCACTTCCAGCCCTCGGAGCAATCTTTTTTGGCTCCATTGCTGAATTAAAATGTATATTGCTAAAACATCTGATTTGCTAATGTGTTTTTTTTTTTTTTTTTTTTTTTTTTACATATGTCACAGGAATTTCCAGGAAGAGCTATCTCATCGCCTGGGAAAAACAAATGCCATAAGAACCCGTACAACTTCCTCCAGACCGGCAGGTAAGGTGTAGCATGACACAGCTTATATAATGACATGGGGATTTAGATGGAAATGCGGAGTGAATAGGTGTGAATGGTGAAATATTATGTGCACAATGGAACTCAAGCCCTATACTAATTGGTGAAATCTAGAAACCATCTTTTTAAAAGGAATGTACACTATATTGTGTTTTGTATTTAAAAAAAAAAAAAAATTTCTTTATTCTGTTCATGACCGAAACAAATACATTTTATACTTTTTTTTTTTTTTTTTTAAATAATCCATATAGAAAAAAAAATTGTATGTGGATATTCATTTTTATGGCCAGAAGGTGGCGATGTCTTTTTATTAACATTACATCGCTGATTGTAACTACAGTGCCTAGAAAAAGTATTCACACCCCTTGAAATTTTCCACATTTTGTCATGTTACAACCAAAAATGTAAATGTAGTTTATGTGATAGACCAACACAAAGTAGCACGTAATTGTGAAGTGGAAGGAAATGAATGCAATTGCAGCTGCAAGTCTTTTTGGGGATGTCTCTACTAGCTTTGCACATCTAGAGTGATATATTTGCCCATTCTTCTTTACAAAATAGCTCAAGCTGTCAGATTGGATGGAGAGTGTCTGTCTGTAAACAGCAATTTTCAAGTCTTGTCACAGATTCTCGATTGGATTTAGGTCTGGACTTTGACTGGGCCATTCTAACACATGAATATGCTTTGATCTCAACCATTCCATTGTAGCTCTGGCTGGATGTTGAGGGTCGTTGTCCTGCTGGAAGGTGAACCTCTGCCCCAGTCTCAAGTCTTTTGCAGACTCTAACAGGTTTTCTTCTAAGATTGCCCTATATTTGGCTCCATCCATCTTCCCATCAACTCTGACCAGCTTCCCTGTCCCTGCTGAAGAAAAGCATCCCCACAACATGATGCTGCCACCACCATGTTTCACGGTGGGGATGGTGTGTTCAGGGTGATGTGCAGTGTTTTCCGCCACGCATAGCGTTTTCCTTTTAGGACTTCTTATAGCTTTCTTTCAAAAATGGCTTTCTTCTTGCCACTCTTCCATAAAGGTCAGATTTGTGGAGTGCACGACTAATAGTTGTCCTGTGGACAGATTCTCCCACCTGAGCTGTGGATCTCTGCAGCTCCTCCAGAGTTACCATGGACCTCTTGGCTGCTTCTTTGATTAATGCTCTCCTTGCCCGGCCTGTCAGTTTAGGTGGACGGCCATGTCTTGGTAGGTTTGCACTTGTGCCATAATCTTTGCATTTTCAGATGCTGGATTGAACAGTGCTCCGTGAGATGTTTTAAAGCTTGGGATATTTTTTTTTATAACTTAACCCTGCTTTAAATTTCTCCACAACTTTATCCCTGACCTGTCTGGTGTGTTCCTTGGCCTTCATGATGCTGTTTGTTCCTAAAAAACCTCTGAGGGCTTTGTCTCTTAAAAAAACCTCTGAGGGCTTCTCAGAACAGCTGTATTTATACTGAGTTTAAATTACACACAGGTGGACTCTATTTACTAATTAGGTGACTTCTGAAGGCAATTGGTTCCACTAGATTTTAGTTAGGGCTATCAGAGTAAAGGGGGCTGAATACAAATGTACACCACACTTTTTACATATTTATTTGTAAAAACTTTTGAAAACCATTTATCATTTTCCTTCCACTTCACAATTCTGTGCCACTTTGTGTTGGTCTATCACATAAAATCCCAATAAAATACATTTACGTTTTTGGTTGTCACATGACAAAATGTGGAAAATTTCAAGCGGTATGAATACTTTTTCAAGGCACTGAACACACAATCTAAGGCATCCTGAATGATTGCATTGACTTGTGTTTGCTAATATAGGCTACTGCCTAAACTACAAGCTAACATATTACTGCTTTAGTGGGAAGATTTCCCCTTTTACTACCTCCCTGGTTACAACCTTCTGACTAGTTATGTTTGTATTTGTGTTAATATAAGAAACGTTTTTCTAATTTCGGTTTCCCCAACTCCAACTCTCAGGCTATTTTCTTCTCTTGAAATGGTTCCCAGGCAAATTTTAAAATAAAACTGCTCTGGCTGCAATACTCCCCTCTGATGTGAGGTTGTCCCCCTGCAGTACTTTTTCTTTGCCACAAGATGTCCTCAATTCTCCATATTCAATGACACCCAGCATCACTCAACATGGAAGATTGAGAACATAATGTAAGTGCAGGGTGTCATGACCCTGTTCCATGAGGGGGCACCACCACAGTATCCTTCATGCACAGTGTACTGGTGAAAAGGGCACCACTGACATAATCATGTCAGCACTGCCCTTTGCATCAATGAGGACTGCCCAGCGTGGCAGACAGGACCCTGAGGTGTTGTGGGACCGACTTAAAGAATAAAATATTACCAGTGGGTGCCACAATGGGGAGAAGATTTCAAGGGAGGCTTGGGGTCCAGAGTAGGGCTTTAAGTTTCTTTGCATTATGTTCTGTAAAAACTGGTACTTTGCTAGAGGTTATGATAATCCTTTCTGCATGTCTTTTGTCAGGACCTCATGCTGGAAATGGAGCCTCACTGAAGTCTATGAGCATGCTGGAGCTGTCGTCCTCGCTGGAGGAAAGCACTGTCATACTGGGTAAGGATTTGCCTATTTGTGGTCTGCTGTCATCTGGCTATAGAGATACTCACAGCTTCTTCCTTCTACAGAAAAGGCAGTCCGATCTGTACAGGAAAACCTGGAAAAGCTGAGATCTTCAGATAAAGGACGACACAAATGGCCAGACCCCTGAGTGAAGAGGTAAAGAGACTGCAAAGCAATAACACAGCCAAAGTCTACAAACCCAGAAGTAGCCTAAAGCTAGCCATACACGTTAGTCTGATTTGTAGTGTCTCTGTACAGTCTCATTTTAGATATAACAAATTAAGCTAAGCTAAGTTAACATTTAGGCAGGCTCTATACTTTGTGGTTGGTAGATCTAAAGGGAATTGCAATGTGCATGGTCAACCTAACTCTTCAGACACAACCTAGAAGTAGCCTGCAGGCCCTAAAGGGGATCCAGGGCAGACAGTGCTAGTGCGGTGGTGTTTAATTAGTGGTCTGGTTATTAGTTTATCCCTTGTTTACATTGACTGTGGCTTTGAAATTGTGCGACTATCTGAAATAGCATAATTTCAAAGCCGCATGTCAGTGCGACTTCGGGTGCGGCTTCATGCACAGATGTCTATGCAAGTCGCACCCAAAATCACCAAAAGTAGTGCAGGAACTATTGTGAGTTTCTTTAAGCCCCCATTCACATCGGAGCAACAGGTCATGAAGATTTGACAGGTCAAATCGCATGACAAGCCGCAGCCTATTGCCGACAATCACTCCGCTCAAATCGGTGCTATGCCAACTTTGCAGTGCCGCACCAATTTGAGCGCAGTGATTTCCACAATAGGCTGCGGCTTGTCATGCGGTTTGACCTGTCATATATTCATGACCTGTTGCTTCAATGTGAATGGGGGCTTGAGGAAACTCTCACAGTAGAATGCAATGGGGCACCTCTAATGTAATGGGTTTTCTTGTATAGAATGACTTTGGGTCTTGTGCAATAAGATGTCTAACGAAACATTATAATAATAATAATAATAATAATCGTTCCAGCCATGCAAAGCTGGTATCCCTTCGTGGTATATGTAGTAGTGTTAAACTGACAGTTCTATCTCTGGGACTGTACTGGGGAGATCGCTGGGTTTGTATACATGCTGCAGCCAATATGAGGGCTCCTACCTGCTTTCTGCAATTTGTATTGTATATTATGGAGGATGTAATAGTAGCTGATGGACCCCTCAAAGGTGATCAGGAATAGAGTTAAGTGGGGTATAGATGGCCCTCCCTGTTTAACAGAAATCAGCCTAAGTTAGATTGACTTCTATGGAACATGCTGGAAAACATTTGTCGATCAGTGGCTGCAGCTGCTGATTAGTGTAACGGAGCTCCATTATTAGGAACACAGTTATGCTACTTAGCACATTTGCATCACAAGTCTTCTTTCCAGGTCCCCACCATTCCCTATTTTGTAGACCCCATGTTTGAGGCTGGGTTCACACTATTGCGAATTGGATGCAGTTTCCCCACATCAAAATCTCATGTCAGTAGTTTTGTGACTGGCTTTCTATGGAGATGGTTCACACATCTCCGGAAGTGGCTACGGTGTGAATTGCACTGGAGTTCTGTGCGTCTTCTGGTCCGTTTCAGGTCCGAATTCAGCCAAAAATGTTTTTTTATTTTTATTCTTTGACTTTGTTTTTCCAAAAGCCCTCCAGCCAATCATGTGGTGTTGCAGGGATTCCTCTTTAGTTCTTTTCTTGGCTCGGTGGTCCTTAGGCAGAAAGGTGCTGACTTCATCATTCTCTGTACCAGAACACGGTGAATAAAGGGCACTGTGGTGAAGCCCCCTTAGGTAGCTGTAATACCCGGCATCAACAGTAGAATCCTCAGTTTTGCAAGTTTAGTGACACTAGGGGATGTGTGTATATATAAATAATTTGCAGAGCTATTTATCCAGTGCAACTGTGTATACATTCATAGGTTATCAGTCTATGTTCTCTACAGGTCATTTATACCAAATAAAGTGAATCGGGAAAATGCAATGCTATGGCCACTAAATGTAGCTGCTAATCATAGGAAATATTTACAGTGCCTTGAAAAAGTATTCATAACCCTTGAAATGTTGTCCTGTTACAGCCAAAAATATAAATGTATTTTATTGGGATTTTATGTGATAGACCAACACAAAGTGGCACATAATTCTAAAGTGAAAGGAAAATGATAAATAGTTTTCAAAATTGTTTTTACAAATAAATATCTGAAAAGTGTGGTGTGCATTTGTATTCAGCCCATTTACTCTGATACCCCTAACTATAAAATTTTGTGGAGCCAATTGCCTTCAGAAGTCACCTAATTAATAAATAGTCTACCTGTGTGTAATTTAATCTCAGTATAAATACAGCTGTTCTGTAAAGCCCTCCAGAGGTTTGTTAGAGAAACTTGGTGAACAAACAGCATCGTGAAGGTCAATGAACACACCAGACGGGTCAGGGATAAAGTTCTGGAGAAGTTTAAAGCAGGGTTAGGTTATAAAAAAAACAAAAAACATCCCAAGCTTTGAACATCTCACAGAGCACTGTTCAATCCATCATCCGAAAATGGAAAGATTATGGCACAACTGCAAACCTACCAAGACATGGCTGTCCACCTAAACTGACAGGCCAGGCAAGGAGAGCATTAATCAGAGAAGCAGCCAAGAAGCTCTGGAGGAGCTGCAGAATTCCACAGCTCAGGTCGGAGAATCTGTCCACAGGACAACTATTAGTTGTGCACTCTAAAAATCTGGTCTTTATGGAAGAGTGGCAAGAAGAAAACCATTGTTGTAAGAAAGCCATAAGTCCTGTTTGCAGTTTGTGAAAAGCCATGTGGGGGACACAGCAAACATGTGGAAGAAGGTGCTCTGGTCAGATGAGACCAAAATTGGCCTAAAAGCGCAAAACTCTGTGTGGAGGAAAATTAACACTGGACATCACCCTGAACACACCATCCCCACCGTGAAACATGGTGGTGGCAGCATCATGTTGTGGGGATGCTTTTCTTCAGCAGGGACAGGGAAGCTGGTCAGAGTTGATGGGAAGATGGATGGAGCCAAATACAGGGCAATCTTAGCAGAAAACCTGTTAGAATCTGCAAAAGACTTGAGACTGGGGTGGAGGTTCATCTTCCAGCAGGACAACGACCCTAAATATACAGCCAGAGCTACAGTGGAATGGTTTAGATCAAAGCATATTAATTTATGTACGAAGCTGGTAGAGACATCCCCAAAAAGACTTGCAGATGTAATTGCAGTGAAAGGTGGTTCTACAAAGTATTGACTCAGGGGGGCTGAATACAAATGCACCCCACACTTTTCACATATTTATTTGTAAAAAATGTTGAAAATCATTTATAATTTTCCTTCAACTTCACAATTATGTGCAACTTTGTTTGGTCTTTCACATAAAATCCCCAAACATTTACATTTTTGGTTGTAACCTGACAAAATGTGGAAAATTTCAAGGGGTATGAATACTTTTTAAAGGCACTGTATTATGTTCATCAGCTTCATTGATTCTGTATGAATCAAAAACATTTGTACTGGAGAGAATTTTTTGTTTTTGCATCCATTTGCACAGAATGAATGTACAGTTTTTCATAATGAATAGCATCGCACTCTACTTCTTCCTTTTTTTTTTTTTTTTTTTTTTTTTTATATATTAACCACTTGCCACCCGCCATATAGCAATATGACGTCAGCAAAGTGGTTGCGATATCTTGACTGGACGTCGCCAGGAGGGCGTGCATTGCGGCAATTGTTGCGGTATGTCAGTCTGACACGCCGCAACTCCGATCTAGGTAAAGAGTCTCTCATAGAGACTCTTTACCACGTGATCAGCCGTGTCCAACCACGGCTGATCGCGATGTAAACCGGAAGAGCCGTTGATCAGCTTTTCCTCACTGGCGTCTGACAGACGCAAGTAGAGGAGAGCCGATCGGCTGCTCTCCTGACAGGGTGGGTCTTTCTGATTATCAGCGCAGCCCCCCCTCGGATGCCCGCCCAGGACCACCAGGGATGCCATCCTAGACCACCAGGGAAATGCCAATCTGTTCCCAGGCAGCTGCCAATCAGTGCCATTGTAAAATGCCTGCCAGTGATGTCTATCAGTGAAAGCCAGTGCCAGCCATCAGTGCCACCCATAAGTACCCATAAGTGCTGCCTATCCGTGCCCATCAGTGAAGAAAAAACTTACTTATTTACAAAATTTTATAACCAAAACAAACTTTTTTTTTTATTTTTTTATTTTTCAAAATTTTCTGACATTTTTTATTCGTTTAGCAAAAAATAAAAACCGCAGAGGTGATCCAAATATCACCAAAAGAAAGCTCTATTTGCGGGAGCAAAATGATAAACATTTAGTTTGGGTACAGTGTAGCATGACCGCGCAATTGTCATTTAAAAAGTGACAGCACTGAAAGCTGAAAATTGGCTTTGGCAGGAAGGTGTGAAGGTGCCCGGTGTTGAAGTTGTTAATATGCCCCTTGGTGGTTTCATTAGACACAAAAGACAGAAATGATCTTGTAGCCAAGAAGAGGTGTTTTTTTGTAATTTATTACAGAAGAAAGTTTAGTCCAGAGTTGTAGGTAGTTCAAATAATATTTTAATGTACTGTAACCTTCTGTAACTATTCCAAGTTCTTTTTTTTTTTTTCTCCCAGTCAGGCTAGTTAGGAGACAGATTTTGGCTGCTACACTTTGCACCTTATCATTGTGCTTTGCACTGTTTGAATAAACTTGTCAGTTTAAATAATCAAAACCTTTCTTTCAGATATTTATATATGCTCCTTAGCTAAAATAAATTTCTTCCTCCGTCTTCCAGGGGTCATTTTTACTATACCTCAGACGATGGGTGATGTTTTCCACCCCGAAGATGACAGACCCCAGGGCTTGGTGCCCACAGTAGCCCTGACGCTGCTCTCCTCAGCTTGGTGGGCCTTCTGGAACTGGGCACCTCTTGGTCCTTGGGTTGATGGTGTTGGACTGCAACTCACGGTGATAATCTACTGAAACGTAAGGCAGAAGACGCAGCAGTGAAGGCCAACAATCTTGATGCTTGTTGATGGAAGGGACAAGGATGGTCTACAGGACTGCTGGTTTTTAAAGTCTGGCTAGCCTAATGAAGCATTTGGTTGCTGGATAATCTTCATTCTGCAAGTGGCAGATTTTAAATAAGTAAAACTGCATTCCTTTGGGGACTTTTTTACTTTTTATTTTTTTTATTTTTTTCTATTTTTAATCCGCTCTCCGTTTCAGACACTTGATGATTAGTAGTCAAATATTGAAGGGTGACAAATATGCCTGGGCATGTACACATTGTCCCCAGGACTATCTCCCAGCTCATGTTTTCAGCTCCTTAAAGCAAGCCTGTGCTTTGATTGTGCAGGGCA
>JBBGZY010001429.1:0-105577 GCA_037952925.1 Lithobates clamitans | reverse complement strand
AGGGAAGCTTCGCATTGAATGGAAGTACTATCCTGTTGGCTGTTTTTTTTTCTGCGCCTTGTGGATATGCTGCTCACAACTGCACAATACACATTCCTGAACCATGTGGCTTGTGTGATACACAGTTCTGAGCCTTTACTTATTACAATTAGTACCGATACTTTTTTTTAAAAATATCATGTGACTGTTTTCAGAGCACAAAACAGATTAGGTGGCACTGATATGCAGCACTGATTAGGTGGCACCGATATGCAGCACTGATTAGGTGGCACTGATATGCAGCACTGATTAGGTGGCACTGATATGCAGCACTGATTAGGTGGCACTGATATGCAGCACCGATATACAGCACTGATTAGGTGGCACTGATATGCAGCACTGATTAGGTGGCACCGATATGCAGCACTGATTAGGTGGCACCGATATGCAGCACTGATTAGGTGGCACCGATATGCAGCACTGATTAGGTGGCACCGATATGCAGCACTGATTAGGTGGCACCGATATGCAGCACTGATTAGGTGGCACCGATATGCAGCACTGATTAGGTGGCACCGATATGCAGCACTGATTAGGTGGCACCGATATGCAGCACTGACTGATGGCTGACACTGATAGATGGCATTGATAGGTGGCTGGCATTGATAGGTGGCACTTACAGGCATTGGGCACTGATAGATGGCATTTATGGGCACTGATGGGCAGGCACTGCATTGCCATGAGAAGAAAGGCTGCCTGTGATGCCCATCTTGGTACTCCTTGCACTCGGCCACATAAAAGCAGCAGCGGCCATCTTGTTACACCCAGCCTGAACTATATGGGCTGGGTGTAACAAGATGTCTGCTGCTGGCTTACTGCGGCCGAGTTCAGGGTGTACCAAGATGGGTGTAACGACACATAGCAGTCTGCACCAGAAGTGATGTTTCGCTGACAAATTACGCACTGCGCATGCGTAAGTACTCCATATGCGTTCCACAAGTTTTGCCACAATACCGACCAGTGAAAGCATCAGATAATGTCACGGAAGTGACGGTACACACAATACAAACACCGAGGCCGGAGCGCGCACAGATTCAGCAGAATCAATGCTATTCATTCTGCTGTATGGTGTAGATGTGCGTGCTCCCGCCGCAGTGTTTGTATTGTATACTTCCGTGACATTATCTGATGCTTTCACTGGTCGGTATTGTGGCAAAACTAGTGGAACGCATATGGAGTACTTACACATGCGCAGTGCGTAATTTGTCAGCAAAATATCACTTCTGGAGGAGACTGCGATGGGGCGCTGAATGTGTCGTTACATGGGCGTCGTTATGTCCAAACGCTGATGTTGACACGAGTGTCACTTCCGTTGTTCTGCCCGCTGACTTCCGGTTGCGCCGGGTCACCTAATCTGATGAAACACCGCCTCTCCCAGGTATCGGATCCGGCATCCGGAGCATTTGTGCGAATACAAGTACTACAAGTAAACAGTGCTCGGTATCGGGACAAGCCTAGTAATTTTATATTTATTTCATTTTTACCAATACTCACCACTATATTATCAGATTGATTCACTTATTGATTAATTACTATCAGCTAAAATTGATCTCCTTACCATGCATTACTGATCCCGATATATTTTTAGCTGCTATAATAGTTCTAATGTTATTAATTTTAGTGATTTATTTTTAATATTGATTGACATATATACATATACACACACACACCACGTTTACTAATTTATTATTGATTGAGTTTCAATCACATTGTTATTACGATCACCACCTATTATTTGAGACCTTTAACTGATAATCCATATACATATTTTTCTATTGATTTTAAAATTTGATCACCAAAATACTCTTTATAGATATACACATGTGCGCAATGCTTACATGAGGAAGTACAAAACTCCCTAATCTAATATGGCCACCACTGAAGCCTGAGGAAGGAGCGCGCATACTCCGAACACGAAGCACCGCACGCTGCCCCGACCTGGAAGTGATGTTCCTCCATGTACTCCACTGATCACAGTCCCAACCATCCGGAAGCTCCGTGCACCAGCAGTGCGGCCGGAGGAACAACCTGATCGCAGACAAACGTCCACAACAGTGACACCGGACCTTCCCCCTCACGCGATATTCAGAGCGCATGATACCCCATAACATGCCTGTTATTACTACACCCTTGTGAGTGTATTCTAAGATTATTTTATGTATATTAAAGATGCTTGCATACTGCACTTAGAGGGCGCCGTTATTTTGTCCTTTCTGTAAGTCGCACAGATCTGCATTCTGCAACCTACAAATCGCACAGATCTCCATTCTGCCCCCTGTAAATCACACATATCTGCATCCTGTAAATCGCACATATCTGCACCCTGTAAATCGCACATACCCTGTTTCCCCAAAAATAAGACCTAGCGTGATTGTCGGTGATGACTGCAATATAAGCCCTACCCCAAAATAAGCCCTAGTTAAAGTCCTTGTAGGTCTTATTTTCAGGGTAGGGCTTATTTGGTGGGTAGGGCTTATATTGCAGCCATCACCAACAATCACGCTAGGTCTTATTTTCGGGGAAACAGGGTATCTGCATTCTGCAAATCGCACATATCTGCATTCTGCAACCTGTAAATCGCACATATCTGCACCCTGTAAATCGCACAGATCTACATTCTGCACCCTGCAAATCGCACAGATCTACATTCTGCCCCCTGTAAATCGCACATATCTACATTCTGCCCCCTGTAAAAATCGCACATATCTGCATTCTGCCCCCTGTAAAAATCGCACATATCTGCATTCTGCCCCCTGTAAATCGCACATATCTACATTCTGCACCCTGTAAATCGCACATATCTACATTCTGTAAATCGCACATATCTGCATTCTGTAAATCGCACATATCTGCATTCTGCACCCTGTAAATCGCACATATCTACATTCTGTAAATCGCACAGATCTGCATTCTGCACCCTGTAAAATCGCACATACCCTGTTTCCCCAAAAATAAGACCTAGCGTGATTGTCGGTGATGACTGCAATATAAGCCCTAACCCCCAAAATAAGCCCTAGTTAAAGTCCTTGTAGGTCTTATTTTCAGGGTAGGGCTTATTTGGGGGGTAGGGCTTATATTGCAGCCATCACCAACAATCACGCTAGGTCTTATTTTCGGGGAAACAGGGTATCTGCATTCTGCAAATCGCACATATCTGCATTCTGCCCCCTGTAAATCGCACATATCTGCATTCTACAACCTGTAAATCGCACATATCTGCACCCTGCAAATCGCACATATCTACATTCTGCCCCCTGCAAATCGCACAGATCCGCATTCTGCCCCCTGCAAATCGCACATATCTACATTCTGCCGCTGTAAATCGCACAGATCCACATTCTGCCCCCCGTAAATCGCACAGATCCACATTCTGCCCCCCGTAAATCGCACAGATCTACATTCTGCCCCCCGTAAATCGCACAGATCTACATTCTGCCCCCCGTAAATCGCACAGATCTACATTCTGCCCCCGTAAATCGCACAGATCTACATTCTGCCCCCCGTAAATCGCACAGATCTACATTCTGCCCCCCGTAAATCGCACAGATCTACATTCTGCCCCCCGTAAATCGCACAGATCTACATTCTGCCCCCCGTAAATCGCACAGATCTACATTCTGCCCCCCGTAAATCGCACATATCTGCATTCTGCCCCCTGTAAATCGCACATATCTGCATTCTACAACCTGTAAATCGCACATATCTGCACCCTGCAAATCGCACATATCTACATTCTGCCCCCTGCAAATCGCACAGATCCGCATTCTGCCCCCTGCAAATCGCACATATCTACATTCTGCCGCTGTAAATCGCACAGATCCACATTCTGCCCCCTGTAAATCGCACAGATCCACATTCTGCCCCCTGTAAATCGCACAGATCTACATTCTGCCCCCTGTAAATCGCACAGATCTACATTCTGCCCCCCGTAAATCGCACAGATCTACATTCTGCCCCCCGTAAATCGCACAGATCTACATTCTGCCCCCCGTAAATCGCACAGATCTACATTCTGCCCCCCGTAAATCGCACAGATCTACATTCTGCCCCCGTAAATCGCACAGATCTACATTCTGCCCCCCGTAAATCGCACAGATCTACATTCTGCCCCCCGTAAATCGCACAGATCTACATTCTGCCCCCCGTAAATCGCACAGATCTACATTCTGCCCCCTGTAAATCGCACAGATCTACATTCTGCCCCCCGTAAATCGCACAGATCTACATTCTGCCCCCCGTAAACCGCACAGATCTACATTCTGCCCCCCGTAAATCGCACAGATCTACATTCTGCCCCCCGTAAATCGCACAGATCCGCATTCTGCACCCTGTAAATCGCACACATCTACATTCTGCCCCCCGTAAATCGCACAGATCTACATTCTGCCCCCTGTAAATCGCACAGATCTACATTCTGCACCCTGTAAATCACACAGATCTACATTCTGCACCCTGTAAATCGCACAGATCTACATTCTGCCCCCTGTAAATCGCACAGATCTACATTCTGCACCCTGTAAATCGCACAGATCTACATTCTGCCCCCTGTAAATCACACATATCTACATTCTGCACCCTGTAAATCGCACAGATCTACATTCTGCACCCTGTAAATCGCACATATCTACATTCTGCACCCTGTAAATCGCACAGATCTACATTCTGCAACCTGTAAATCGCACATATCTACATTCTGCATCCCCCTCCCCAATTTTCAGGTACACTATACACATGGCAGGGGGGTGGTGGTGCAGCAATTACCCCTCCCCCATCAGACCAGCACAGGGGTGGCAGAGCAGACAGACACTCCTCATCAGTCTTCATTTAATCGACTAAAACAAGTCAGATGACTAAAATACGACTAAAACTAAAATGAAATGTGACTTCAGTATGAACACCGGTCTGTAGAGAATGTTCATCTCAATACCAGAAATAATAACAGATGAGATTCTTCACTCCAGTTGTATAAAATGAGACTGGAAATTGTAGAGAAATGATAACTAGTGTATTACAATTTAATTACATCCATTAGATTTTAGACGACTAAAAATGTGCTGGAGATTTTAGTTGACTAAATATGAATAAAACTAAAACAATTGCCGAGAATAAAATGGAACTGAATTAGAATTTTCTGCCAAAATTAACACAGCTGCGCAGAAGCCTCTGTCTCTCTCTTCCCGCTGCCTACATCAATACACACATTCCAAGTGTGTCACTCTATGTATAGTCTGGACCAGTCTATTGCGGCCCCGGCACTGAGGGGTGTTCTAAAAAACAACTAAAGTGAAAATGAACAACCAGGGACAGCAGGGATGCCCTTGGGATGATCAGATGGTGTCACCCGACTCGGGTGTGGAGCTCAGCCCCATAGAGAAGTCACTCGGTCACTGACACCCCCCAATGTGTGTTACCCGGGGCACACCACCCCCCCCCCGCCCCCCTATTAGTACGTTCCTGGAGCAGGAGTCCGGGCTGAAAGAATGTAGTGAGAAGACCAGAGTAGTTCTCATCACTGACCGGCAATGATCCGTCTACAGACTTCTGTATATTGGGGTGAGTGTATATTCCGGGGTACACCATGTGATGTGGGGGGGGGGGGTGTAATATAATGAAATGATTGATTTCCAATCACTGGGGATTATTAATAGAAATTCTCCCCCTGAGATCTGTACGATTTATATCCCCCGCTCTGCCCATATACCAGCCAATCACCTTATAGCTTTCATTCTCAGAGTTTTACTGAAGAAGCAGAAGATAGAAGCTGATTGGTTGGGATGAAGAGCTACTGCAGATTCTGTCTTCTCTCCCCCAATAGCAACCAATCAGATTTCTCAGGTCAGTTGCAGTAGATGGGGAAGATTGTAAACCAGAAACATCAGATAAATCCGAGAAGATCTTCACCGATCCAACAACAGAGGAGAGAAATCTGCGGCAGAACACACAGCACCAGGGACTGCAGTTCCCTCTTCCTCCATAGGGTGGCAGCACACACAGCTCCGGGGACTGCAGTTCCCTCTTCCTCCATAGGGTGGCAGCACACAAAGCTCCGGGGACTGCAGTTCCCTCTTCCTCCATAGGGTGGCAGCACACAAAGCTCCGGGGACTGCAGTTCCCTCTTCCTCCATAGGGTGGCAGCACACACAGCTCCAGGGACTGCAGTTCCCTCTTCCTCCACAGGGTGGCAGCACACACAGCTCCAGGGACTGCAGTTCCCTCTTCCTCCACAGGGTGGCAGCACACACAGCTCCAGGGACTGCAGTTCCCTCTTCCTCCACAGGGTGGCAGCACACACAGCTCCAGGGACTGCAGTTCCCTCTTCCTCCACAGGGTGGCAGCACACACAGCTCCAGGGACTGCAGTTCCCTCTTCCTCCACAGGGTGGCAGCACACACAGCTCCAGGGACTGCAGTTCCCTCTTCCTCCACAGGGTGGCAGCACACACAGCTCCAGGGACTGCAGTTCCCTCTTCCTCCATAGGGTGGCAGCACACACAGCTCCAGGGACTGCAGTTCCCTCTTCCTCCATAGGGTGGCAGCACACAGCTCCAGGGACTGCAGTTCCCTCTTCCTCCATAGGATGGCAGCAAATATACAGTTCCAGGGAATGTCAGTCGGTTCCTCCGGTGTGTTTTCTCTCCGGTGTGAGATGAAATCTCCGGACACTCCCCGCTCTTCTCACCCCACATCTCCGCTTCCCGCTCATCACATCTCCGTACAGATCCCCGGTGTTCTCCAACACACAATCCGATCTCCTCTCTCTCCCCATCGCCTCTCCTCTGACACTTCTTATATACTCAGCCAATCAGCGCCCTTCATGTCAGTCCCCGCCCATGAGCCATGTGCAGTATTGGGCGTGGTCTACAGCAATGTCTCCCTGTTCCAATTGGCTGTACACAGTATTAGATCAGATACAATGTATCTAGTTATATCTTTATAGGAAATATATAGAGAGGAGTGTACAGGGAGGGGGAGGGAGGGGAGTTACATCACGTGATCTCACATTTCTCTGATCACAGGAGGAAACTGATTTTAACCCCTTATCTACCAGAACAGTTTTATCAATTTCACACATAATAAGCCTTTTTTTATTTGTTTATAGAAATGACTGCAACAGCCTAAATGTATTTATTTTATGAATGGGGAGGTCCTGTATATGTATATATATATATATATATATATATATATATATATATATATACAGTATATATACATTTAGGGGACATAATCTCTTTTTGAACCCCCTGTATAGAGAGGAGTGATCACCACATGTGGCTCAGATTGCTGCAGCAGGAAGGAGACTCCTAACTCTATTGGGTTCTTCTCATTCTTCATTGGCTCAGCAGCCTTATGATTGGGATCTACCCGTCTCTGATCTGCAGTATCGTAGCGTGGGGGGTGCGAGGGGGCGGAGGCCCCAGGCGCAACATTTGGGGGGGGCACAATCCCATGTGTGTGTCACTCTGGCTCCGTCATCCTAATTTCGATTTACTGTGTCCCCTGCAATCCGGCCGCCATGTTTAATGTCAGCTGGGAGGCCGGTGTCTTGCCGAGAAAGTTCCCTCGGCGGATAAGTTCCCCCCCCTGTACTGCGCAGTACCAACTACTGTCAGCAGCCGGAGATAGCCAAAGCACAAAATATACAATCAGCTGTACACGGCGCCTGCGCTCTGGGTCCAGGTTCCTTCCCCACCATCCAAGTGGACCTAGAGGGGGAATCTAAAAGAGCCGAGCGAAGCGAGCCCGCAAGGGGCCCTCTTACAGGCGCCGTGTACAGCTGATTTTCAGCTGTTCCGCTTCGGCTATTTCTGCCGATCCTACTGCGCAGGCGCAGCGCCTGCGCAGTAGAGGGGGGTCCTTATCCGCCGAGCGGAACTTTCTCGGCAGAACACCGGCGCCCTGTGATTGGGTGAATGGGGTCATGTGAGGCGTGGAGCTGACCTGTCCTTAATGCTCCTGGAGTCCCGCCTCTGCCATCTTCTTTTCCTCCTCCTCTCCTCCTGACCGCAGCATCTGGGACTTGAATCATTCCCTGTGGGTTGTGGCAGACAGAGGTCAGATCGATGGTGAGCAAAAAAATAGCAGGTGAGACGATCATCCTCTCCAAGGTAAAGCCAGCACTGTGAGTTCTGCCTCTCTCCTCACAAGAAGTGCATGCATACTTTCCTGGCTTCCTATTGGCTGAGACTCGGGGCACTGAGCTGCTCCCAGTCCAATGAGTCCATGCAGCTCAGAGCTCCTCTGCTGTTCCATGGATATTAATGCAAAAAAGATGCGGCGCTAAAATATAAATATAAGCTATTAAAATAAATTAATATGAAATAACCATATAAATAAATGATAATAACAGTGCAAGATGAGTATAAACAATATCATACACTAATGTCCCAAAGATTATTGTGAATGAATTAAATACATATACGTGGATAAATAAATAAATAAATAAAGTCCAAAACCAAAAAAGAAAATCCGTGATAAAATAAGAAAAAAAAAAGTGCCAGAAAGTGCCACAAAAAATGAGGATGCAGTAGGGGAAATCTTCTATTGGTTCCTCACACCCAAGGTGGAATTTCAGATGTGCTTACCAGATCCCGATGACTGCTATTACAGCAGTCAGAAACGGCACAGGAAAAATTTGGGGCTCCCCACAACCACAGTATAAGGTACCAGTAAGCGACAGATGATATCTCAGGATTCAAAAACAAAAGGAAAATCCATAGCGTGATACAGTCTCCCCCCACTTATCCCCAATGTCCTCCGTCTCCCCCCACTTATCCCCAATGTCCCCCCTCTCCCCCCACTTATCCCCAATGTCCTCCGTCTCCCCCCACTTATCCCCAATGTCCCTCCTCTCCCCCCACTTATCCCCAATGTCCCTCCTCTCCTCCCACTTATCCCCAATGTCCCTCCTCTCCTCCCACTTATCCCCAATGTCCCTCCTCTCCCCCCACTTATCCCCAATGTCCCTCCTCTCCCCCCACTTATCCCCAATGTCCCTCCTCTCCCCCCACTTATCCCCAATGTCCCTCCTCTCCCCCACTTATCCCCAATGTCCCTCCTCTCCTCCCACTTATCCCCAATGTCCCTCCTCTCCTCCCACTTATCTCCCAATGTCCCTCCTCTCCCCCCACTTATCCCCAATGTCCCTCCTCTCCTCCCACTTATCCCCAATGTCCCTCCTCTCCTCCCACTTATCTCCCAATGTCCCTCCTCTCCTCCCACTTATCCCCCAATGTCCCTCCTCTCCTCCCACTTATCCCCAAATGTCCCTCCTCTCCTCCCACTTATCCCCCAATGTCCCTCCTCTCCCCCCACTTATCCCCAATGTCCCTCCTCTCCTCCCACTTATCTCCCAATGTCCCTCCTCTCCTCCCACTTATCTCCCAATGTCCCTCCTCTCCTCCCACTTATCCCCCAATGTCCCTCCTCTCCTCCCACTTATCCCCAAATGTCCCTCCTCTCCTCCCACTTATCCCCCAATGTCCCTCCTCTCCTCCCACTTATCCCCAAATGTCCCTCCTCTCCTCCCACTTATCCCCCAATGTCCCTCCTCTCCTCCCACTTATCCCCAAATGTCCCTCCTCACCTCCCGCTTATCTCCCAATGTCCCTCCTCTCCTCCCACTTATCTCCCAATGTCCCTCCTCTCCTCCCACTTATCTCCCAATGTCCCTCCTCTCCCCCCACTTATCTCCCAATGTCCCTCCTCTCCTCCCACTTATCCCCCAATGTCCCTCCTCTCCTCCCACTTATCCCC
Organism: Lithobates clamitans; assembly: GCA_037952925.1. Lineage (NCBI taxonomy): Eukaryota > Metazoa > Chordata > Amphibia > Anura > Ranidae > Lithobates > Lithobates clamitans. Next base: position 95,786 of record JBBGZY010001429.1, on the reverse strand, counting down.
AAATGTCCCTCCTCTCCTCCCACTTATCCCCCAATGTCCCTCCTCTCCTCCCACTTATCCCCAAATGTCCCTCCTCTCCTCCCACTTATCCCCCAATGTCCCTCTTCTCCTCCCACTTATCCCCCAATGTCCCCCTCTCCCCCCACTTATCCCCCAATGTCCCCCCTCTCCCCCCACTTATCCCCCAATGTCCCTCCTCTCCTCCCACTTATCCCCAAATGTCCCTCCTCTCCTCCCACTTATCCCCCAATGTCCCTCTTCTCCTCCCACTTATCCCCCAATGTCCCCCCTCTCCCCCCACTTATCCCCCAATGTCCCCCCTCTCCCCCCACTTATCCCCCAATGTCCCTCCTCTCCTCCCACTTATCCCCAAATGTCCCTCCTCTCCTCCCACTTATCCCCCAATGTCCCTCCTCTCCTCCCACTTATCCCCAAATGTCCCTCCTCTCCTCCCACTTATCCCCCAATGTCCCTCTTCTCCTCCCACTTATCCCCCAATGTCCCCCCTCTCCCCCCACTTATCCCCCAATGTCCCCCCTCTCCCCCCACTTATCCCCCAATGTCCCCCCTCTCCTCCCACTTATCCCCAATGTCCCCCCTCTCCCCCCACTTATCCCCAATGTCCCCCCTCTCCTCCCACTTATCCCCAATGTCCCCCCTCTCCCCCCACTTATCCCCAATGTCCCTCCTCTCCCCCACTTATCCCCAAATTCCCCCCCCTCTCCCCCCACTTATCTCCAATGTCCCTCCTCTCCCCCCACTTATCCCCAATGTCCCCCCTCTCCCCCCACTTATCCCCAATGTCCCTCCTCTCCTCCCACTTATCCCCAATGTCCCCCCTCTCCCCCCCTTATCCCCAATGTCCCTCCTCTCTTCGACCTTATCCCCAATGTCCCCCCTCTCCCCCCACTTATCCCCAATGTCCCCCCTCTCCCCCCACTTATCCCCAATGTCCCTCCTCTCCTCCCACTTATCCTCAATGTCCCCCCTCTCCCCCCACTTATTCTCAATGTCCCCCTCTCCCCCCACTTATCCCCAATGTCCCCCCTCTGCTCCCACTTATCCTCAATGTCCCTCCTCTCCTCCCACTTATCCCCAATGTCCCCCCTCTCCTCCCACTTATCCCCAATGTCCTCCCTCTCCTCCCACTTATCCCCAATGTCCCCCCACTTATCCCCAATGTCCCCCCTCTCCTCCCACTTATCCCCAATGTCTCTCCTCTCCCCCACTTATCCCCAATGTCCCCCCACTTATCCTCAATGTCCCCCCTCTCCTCCCACTTATCCCCAATGTCTCTCCTCTCCCCCCACTTATCCCCAATGTCCCCCCACTTATCCCCAATGTCCCCCCTCTCCTCCAACTTATCCCCAATGTCCCCCCTCTCCTCCCACTTATCCCCAATGTCCCTCCTCTCCCCCCACTTATCCCCAATGTCCCTCCTCTCCCCCCACTTATCCCCAATGTCCCCCCTCTCCTCCCACTTATCCCCAATGTCCCCCCTCTCCTCCCACTTATCCCCAATGTCCCCCCTCTCTTCCCACTTATCCCCAATGTCCCCTCTCTCCTCCCACTTATCCCCAATGTCCCCCCTCTCCTCCCACTTATCCCCAATGTCCCTTCTCTCCCCCCACTTATCCCCAATGTCCCTCCTCTCCCCCCCACTTATCCCCAATGTCCCCCCTCTCCTCCCACTTATCCCCAATGTCCCCCCTCTCCTCTCACTTATCCTCAATGTCCCCCCTCTCCTCCCACTTATCCCCAATGTCCCCTCTCTCCTCCCACTTATCCCCAATGTCCCCCCTCTCCTCCCACTTATCCCCAATGTCCCTTCTCCCCCCCCACTTATCCCCAATGTCCCTCCTCTCCCCCCCACTTATCCCCAATGTCCCTCCTCTCCTCCCACTTATCCCCAATGTCCCTCCTCTCCTCCCACTTATCCCCAATGTCCCCCCTCTCCCCCCCTTTTCCCCAATGTCCCTCCTCTCCTCCCACTTATCCCCAATGTCCCCCCACTCCTCCCACTTATCCCCAATGCCCCTCCTCTCCTCCCACTTATCCCCAATGTCCCCCCTCTCCTCCCACTTATCCCCAATGTCCCTTCTCTCCCCCCACTTATCCCCAATGTCCCTCCTCTCCCCCCCACTTATCCCCAATGTCCCCCCTCTCCTCCCACTTATCCTCAATGTCCCCCCTCTCCTCCCCACTTATCCCCAATGTCCCCCCTCTCCCCCCACTTATCCCCAATGTCCCCCCTCTCCTCCCACTTATCCCCAATGTCCCCCCTCTCCTCCCACTTATCCCCAATGTCCCCCCTCTCCTCCCACTTATCCCCAATGTCCCTCCTCTCCTCCCACTTATCCCCAATGTCCCTCCTCTCCTCCCACTTATCCTCAATGTCCCCCCTCTCCTCCCCACTTATCCCCAATGTCCCCCCTCTCCCCCCACTTATCCCCAATGTCCCCCCTCTCCTCCCACTTATCCCCAATGTCCCCCCTCTCCTCCCACTTATCCCCAATGTCCCCCCTCTCCTCCCACTTTATCCCCAATGTCCCTCCTCTCCTCCCACTTATCCCCAATGTCCCTCCTCTCCTCCCACTTATCCCCAATGTCCCCCCTCTCCCCCCCTTATCCCCAATGTCCCTCCTCTCCCCCCACTTATCCCCAATGCCCCCCTCTCCTCCCACTTATCCCCAATGTCCCCCCTCTCCTCCCACTTATCCCCAATGTCCCCCCTCTCCTCCCACTTATCCCCAATGTCCCCCCTCCCCTCCCACTTATCCCCAATGTCCCTCCTCTCCTCCCACTTATCCCCAATGTCCCTCCTCTCCTCCCACTTATCCCCAATGTCCCTCCTCTCCTCCCACTTATCCCCAATGTCCCTCCTCTCCTCCCACTTATCCCCAATGTCCCTCCTCTCCTCCCACTTATCCCCAATGTCCCCCCTCTCCTCCCACTTATCCTCAATGTCCGCCCAATCTCCCATTTATCCCCAATGTCCCTCCTCTCCTCCCACTTATCCCCAATGTCCCCCCTCTCCTCCCACTTATCCCCAATGTCCCTCCTCTCCTCCCACTTATCCCCCAGTGTCCCTCCTCTCCTCCCTCTTATCCCCAATGTCCCTCCTCTCCTCCCACTTATCCCCAATGTCCCTCCTCTCCTCCCACTTATCCCCAATGTCCCTCCTCTCCTCCCACTTATCCCCAATGTCCCCCCTCTCCTCCCACTTATCCCCCAGTGTCCCTCCTCTCCTCCCACTTATCCCCAATGTCCCTCCTCTCCTCCCACTTATCCTCAATGTCCCTCCTCTCCTCCCACTTATCCTCAATGTCCCTCCTCTCCTCCCACTTATCCCCAATGTCCCCCCTCTCCTCCCACTTATCCCCAATGTCCCCCCTCTCCTCCCACCTATACCCAATGTCCCCCCTCTCCTCCCACTTATCCCCAATGTCTCCCCTCTCCCCCCACTTATCCTCAATGTCCCTCCTCTCCTCCCACTTATTCTCAATGTCCCTCCTCTCCTCCCACTTATCCTCAATGTCCCTCCTCTCCTCCCACTTATCCCCAATGTCCCCCCTCTCCTCCCACTTATCCTCAATGTCCCCCCTCTCCTCCCACTTATCTCCAATGTCCCCCCTCTCCCCCACTTATCCCCAATGTCCCCCCTCTCCTCCCACTTATCCTCAATGTCCCCCCTCTCCTCCCACTTATCCCCAATGTCCCTCCTCTCCTCCCACTTATCCCCCAGTGTCCCTCCTCTCCTCCCTCTTATCCCCAATGTCCCTCCTCTCCTCCCACTTATCCCCAATGTCCCTCCTCTCCTCCCACTTATCCCCAATGTCCCTCCTCTCCTCCCACTTATCCCCAATGTCCCCCCTCTCCTCCCACTTATCCCCCAGTGTCCCTCCTCTCCTCCCACTTATCCCCAATGTCCCTCCTCTCCTCCCACTTATCCTCAATGTCCCTCCTCTCCTCCCACTTATCCTCAATGTCCCTCCTCTCCTCCCACTTATCCCCAATGTCCCCCCTCTCCTCCCACTTATCCCCAATGTCCCCCCTCTCCTCCCACCTATACCCAATGTCCCCCCTCTCCTCCCACTTATCCCCAATGTCTCCCCTCTCCCCCCACTTATCCTCAATGTCCCTCCTCTCCTCCCACTTATTCTCAATGTCCCTCCTCTCCTCCCACTTATCCTCAATGTCCCTCCTCTCCTCCCACTTATCCCCAATGTCCCCCCTCTCCTCCCACTTATCCTCAATGTCCCCCCTCTCCTCCCACTTATCTCCAATGTCCCCCCTCTCCCCCACTTATCCCCAGTGTCCCTCCTCTCCTCCCTCTTATCCCCAATGTCCCTCCTCTCCTCCCACTTATCCCCAATGTCCCTCCTCTCCTCCCACTTATCCCCAATGTCCCTCCTCTCCTCCCACTTATCCCCAATGTCCCCCCTCTCCTCCCACTTATCCCCCAGTGTCCCTCCTCTCCTCCCACTTATCCCCAATGTCCCTCCTCTCCTCCCACTTATCCTCAATGTCCCTCCTCTCCTCCCACTTATCCTCAATGTCCCTCCTCTCCTCCCACTTATCCCCAATGTCCCCCCTCTCCTCCCACTTATCCCCAATGTCCCCCCTCTCCTCCCACCTATACCCAATGTCCCCCCTCTCCTCCCACTTATCCCCAATGTCTCCCCTCTCCCCCCACTTATCCTCAATGTCCCTCCTCTCCTCCCACTTATTCTCAATGTCCCTCCTCTCCTCCCACTTATCCTCAATGTCCCTCCTCTCCTCCCACTTATCCCCAATGTCCCCCCTCTCCTCCCACTTATCCTCAATGTCCCCCCTCTCCTCCCACTTATCTCCAATGTCCCCCCTCTCCCCCACTTATCCCCAATGTCCCCCCTCTCCTCCCACTTATCCTCAATGTCCCCCCTCTCCTCCCACTTATCCTCAATGTCCCCCCTCTCCTCCCACTTATCCCCCAATGTCCCCCCTCTCCCCCCACTTATCCCCAATGTCCCTCCTCTCCTCCCACTTATCCCCAATGTCCCTCCTCTCCTCAACCTTATCCTCATTGTCCCCCCTCTCCCCCACTTATCCCCAATGTCCCCCCTCTCCCCCCACTTATCCCCAATGTCCCTCCTCTCCTCCCACTTATCCCCAATGTCCCCCCTCTCCTCCCACTTATCCTCAATGTCCCCCCTCTCCCCCCACTTATCCTCAATGTCCCCCCTCTCCCCCCACTTATCCCCAATGTCCCCCCTCTGCTCCCACTTATCCCCAATGTCCCCCCTCTCCTCCCACTTATCCCCAATGTCCCCCCTCTCCTCCCACTTATCCTCAATGTCCCCCCTCTCCTCCCACTTATCCCCAATGTCTCTCCTCTCCTCCCACTTATCCCCAATGTCCCCCCTCTCCTCCCACTTATCCCCAATGTCCCCCTCTCCTCCCACTTATCCTCAATGTCCCTCCTCTCCTCCCACTTATCCCCAATGTCCCTCCTCTCCTCCCACTTATCCCCAATGTCCCTCCTCTCCTCCCACTTATCCCCAATGTCCCCCTCTCCTCCCACTTATCCTCAATGTCCCTCCTCTCCTCCCACTTATCCCCAATGTCTCCCCTCTCCCCCCCTTATCCCCAATGTCCCTCCTCTCCTCCCACTTATCCTGAATGTCCCCCCTCTCCCCCCACTTATCCCGAATGTCCCCCCTCTCCTCCCACTTATCCTCAATGTCCCCCCAATCTCCCACTTATCCCCAATGTCCCTCCTCTCCTCCCACTTATCCCCAATGTCCCCCCTCTCCTCCCACTTATCCCCAATGTCCCTCCTCTCCTCCCACTTATCCCCCAGTGTCCCTCCTCTCCTCCCACTTATCCCCAATGTCCCTCCTCTCCTCCCACTTATCCCCAATGTCCCTCCTCTCCTCCCACTTATCCCCAATCTCCTCCCACTTATCCCCAATGTCCCCCCTCTCCTCCCACTTATCCCCAATGTCCCTCCTCTCCTCCCACTTATCCCCCAGTGTCCCTCCTCTCCTCCCACTTATCCCCAATGTCCCTCCTCTCCTCCCACTTATCCCCAATGTCCCTCCTCTCCTCCCACTTATCCCCAATGTCCCTCCTCTCCTCCCACTTATCCCCCAGTGTCCCTCCTCTCCTCCCACTTATCCCCAATGTCCCTCCTCTCCTCCCACTTATCCTCAATGTCCCTCCTCTCCTCCCACTTATCCTCAATGTCCCTCCTCTCCTCCCACTTATCCCCAATGTCCCCCCTCTCCCTCCCACTTATCCCCAATGTCCCCCCCTCTCCTCCCACTTATCCCCAATGTCTCCCCTCTCCCCCCACTTATCCCCAATGCCCCCCTCTCCTCCCACTTATCCCCAATGTCCCCCCTCTCCTCCCACTTATCCCCAATGTCCCTCCTCTCCTCCCACTTATCCCCAATGTCCCCCCTCTCCTCCCACTTATCCCCAATGTCCCCCCTCTCCTCCCACTTATCCCCAATGTCCCCCCTCTCCTCCCACTTATCCCCAATGTCCCTCCTCCCCCCCCTTATCCCCAATGTCCCTACTCTCCTCCCACTTATCCCCAATGTCCCCCCTCTCCTCCCACTTATCCCCAATGTCCCCCTCTCCTCCCACTTATACCCAATGTCCCCCCTCTCCTCCCACTTATCCTCAATGTCCCCCCTCTCCTCCCACTTATCCCCAATGTCCCACCTCTCCTCCCACTAATCCCCAATGTCCCCCCTCTCCTCCCACTTATCCCCAATGTCCCCCCTCTCCTCCCTTATCCCCAATGTCCCCCCTCTCCTCCCACTTATCCCCAATGTCCCCCCTCTCCTCCCACTTATCCCCAATGTCTCCCCTCTCCCCCCACTTATCCCCAATGTCTCCCCTCTCCCCCCACTTATTCTCAATGTCCCTCCTCTCCTCCCACTTATCCCCAATGTCCCCCCTTTCCTCCCACTTATCCCCAATGTCCCCCCTCTCCTCCCACTTATCCCCAATGTCTCCCCTCTCCCCCCACTTATCCCCAATGCCCCCCTCTCCTCCCACTTATCCCCAATGTCCCCCCTCTCCTCCCACTTATCCCCAATGTCCCTCCTCTCCTCCCACTTATCCCCAATGTCCCCCCTCTCCTCCCACTTATCCCCAATGTCCCCCCTCTCCTCCCACTTATCCCCAATGTCCCCCCTCTCCTTCCCCAATGTCCCTCCCCCCCCCTTATCCCCAATGTCCCTCCTCTCCTCCCACTTATCCCCAATGTCCCCCCTCTCCTCCCACTTATCCCCAATGTCCCCCCTCTCCTCCCACTTATACCCAATGTCCCCCCTCTCCTCCCACTTATCCTCAATGTCCCCTCTCTCCTCCCACTTATCCCCAATGTCCCACCTCTCCTCCCACTAATCCCCAATGTCCCCCCTCTCCTCCCACTTATCCCCAATGTCCCCCCTCTCCTCCCTTATCCCCAATGTCCCCCCTCTCCTCCCACTTATCCCCAATGTCCCCCCTCTCCTCCCACTTATCCCCAATGTCTCCCCTCTCCCCCACTTATCCCCAATGTCTCCCCTCTCCCCCCACTTATTCTCAATGCCCCTCCTCTCCTCCCACTTATCCTCCAATGTCCCTCCTCTCCTCCCACTTATCCCCAATGTCCCTCCTCTCCTCCCACTTATCCCCAATGTCCCTCCTTTCCTCCCACCTATCCCCAATGTCCCTCCTCTCCTCCCACTTATCCCCAATGTCCCCCCTCTCCCCCCCCCCTTATCCCCAATGTCCCTCCTCTCCTCCCACTTATCCCCAATGTCCCCCCTCTCCCCCCACTTATCCCCAATGTCCCTCCTCTCCTCCCACTTATACCCAATGTCCCCCCTCTCCCCCCACTTATCCCCAATGTCCCTCCTCTCTCCTCCCACTTATCCTCAATGTCCCCCCTCTCCCCCCACTTATCCCCAATGTCCCCCTCTGCTCCCACTTATCCTCAATGTCCCCCCTCTCCCCCCACTTATCCCCAATGTCCCACTTATCCCCCAGTGTCCCTCCTCTCCTCCCACTTATCCCCAATGTGTCTCCTTTTCCCCCCACTTATCCCCAATGTCCCTCCTCTCTCCCCCCACTTATCCCCAATGTCCCTCCTCTCCCCCCACTTATCTCCCAATGTCCCCCCTCTCCCCCACTTATCCCCAATGTCCCCCCTCTCCTCCCACTTATCCCCCAGTGTCCCTCCTCTCCTCCCCCTTATCCTCAATGTCCCCCCTCTCCTCCCCACTTATCCCCAATGTCCCTCCTCTCCTCCCACTTATCCCCAATGTCTCCCCTCTCCCCCCACTTATCCCCAAGGTCCCCCCTCTCCTCCCACGTATCCCCAATGTCCCCCCTCTCCTCCCACTTATCCCCAATGTCCCCCTCTCCTCCCACTTATCCCCAATGTCCCTCCTCTCCTCCCACTTATCCCCAATGTCCCCCCTCTCCTCCCACTTATCCTCAATGTCCCTCCTCTCCTCCCACTTATCCCCAATGTCCCTCCTCTCCTCCCACTTATCCCCAATGTCCCTCCTCTCCTCCACTTATCCCCAATGTCCCCCCTCTCCCCCCACTTATCCCCAATGTCCCTCCTCTCCCCCCACTTATCCCCAATGTCCCTCCTCTCCTCCCACTTATCCTCAATGTCCCTCCTCTCCTCCCACTTATCCCCAATGTCCCTCCTCTCCTCCCACTTATCCCCAATGTCCCCCCTCTCCTCCCACTTATCCCCAATGTCCCTCCTCTCCTCCCACTTATCCCCCAGTGTCCCTCCTCTCCTCCCACTTATCCCCCAGTGTCCCTCCTCTCCTCCCACTTATCCCCAATGTCCCTCCTCTCCTCCCACTTATCCCCAATGTCCCTCCTCTCCTCCCACTTATCCCCAATGTCCCTCCTCTCCTCCCACTTATCCCCAGTGTCCCTCCTCTCCTCCCACTTATCCCCAATGTCCCTCCTCTCCTCCCACTTATCCCCAATGTCCCTCCTCTCCTCCCACTTATCCTCAATGTCCCTCCTCTCCTCCCACTTATCCCCAATGTCCCCCTCTCCTCCCACTTATCCCCAATGTCCCCCCTCTCCTCCCACTTATCCCCAATGTCTCCCTCTCCCCCCACTTATCCCCAATGCCCCCCTCTCCTCCCACTTATCCCCAATGTCCCCCCTCTCCTCCCACTTATCCCCAATGTCCCTCCTCTCCTCCCACTTATCCCCAATGTCCCCCCTCTCCTCCCACTTATCCCCAATGTCCCCCCTCTCCTCCCACTTATCCCCAATGTCCCCCCTCTCCTCCCACTTATCCCCAATGTCCCTCCTCCCCCCCCTTATCCCCAATGTCCCTACTCTCCTCCCACTTATCCCCAATGTCCCCCCTCTCCTCCCACTTATCCCCAATGTCCCCCTCTCCTCCCACTTATACCCAATGTCCCCCCTCTCCTCCCACTTATCCTCAATGTCCCCCCTCTCCCCCACTTATCCCCAATGTCCCTCCTCTCCTCCCACTTATACCCAATGTCCCCCCTCTCCCCCCACTTATCCCCAATGTCCCTCCTCTCCTCCCACTTATCCTCAATGTCCCCCCTCTCCCCCCACTTATCCCCAATGTCCCCCCTCTGCTCCCACTTATCCTCAATGTCCCCCCTCTCCCCCCACTTATCCCCAATGTCCCACTTATCCCCCAGTGTCCCTCCTCTCCTCCCACTTATCCCCAATGTGTCTCCTTTCCCCCCACTTATCCCCAATGTCCCTCCTCTCCCCCACTTATCCCCAATGTCCCTCCTCTCCCCCCACTTATCTCCCAATGTCCCCCCTCTCCCCCCACTTATCCCCGATGTCCCCCCTCTCCTCCCACTTATCCCCAGTGTCCCTCCTTCTCCTCCCCCTTATCCTCAATGCCCCCCTCTCCTCCCACTTATCCCCAATGTCCCTCCTCTCCTCCCACTTATCCCCAATGTCTCCCCTCTCCCCCACTTATCCCCAATGTCCCCCCTCTCCTCCCACTTATCCCCAATGTCCCCCCTCTCCTCCCACTTATCCCCAATGTCCCCCCTCTCCTCCCACTTATCCCCAATGTCCCTCCTCCTCTCCCACTATATCCCCAAGTTCCCCCCTCTCCTCCCACTTATCCTCAATGTCCCTCCTCTCCTCCCACTTATCCCCAATGTCCCTCCCTCCTCCCACTTATCCCCAATGTCCCTCCTCTCCTCCCACTTATCCCCAATGTCCCCCCTCTCCCCCCACTTATCCCCAATGTCCCTCCTCTCCCCCCACTTATCCCCAATGTCCCTCCTCTCCTCCCACTTATCCCCAATGTCCCTCCTCTCACCCCACTTATCGCCAATGTCCCCCCTCTCCTCCCACTTATCCCCCAATGTCCCCCCTCTCCTCCCACTTATCCCCAATGTCCTCCCTCTCCTCCCACTTATCCCCAATGTCCCCCCTCTCCTCCCACTTATCCCCAATGTCCCCCTCTCCCCCCACTTATCCCCAATGTCCCACTTATCCCCCAGTGTCCCTCCTCTCCTCCCACTTATCCCCAATGTCTCTCCTCTCCCCCCACTTATCCCCAATATCCCTCCTCTCCTCCCACTTATCCCCAATGTCCCCCTCTCCTCCCACTTATCCCCAATGTCCCCCTCTCCCCCACTTATCCCCCAATGTCCCTCCTCTCCCCCCACTTATCCCCAATGTCCCTCCTCTCCCCCACTTATCCCCAATGTCCCCCCTCTCCCCCCACTTATCCCCCAATGTCCCTCCTCTCCCCCCCACTTATCGCCAATGTCCCTCCTCTCCTCCCTCTTATCCCCCAATGTCCCCCTCTCCTCCCACTTATCCCCCAATGTCCCCCCTCTCCTCCCACTTATCCCCCAATGTCCCCCCTCTCCTCCCACTTATCCCCCAATGTCCCCCCTCTCCTCCCACTTATCCCCAATGTCCCCCCTCTCCTCCCACTTATCCCCCAATGTCCCCCCTCTCCTCCCACTTATCCCCCAATGTCCCCCCTCTCCTCCCACTTATCCCCAATGTCCCCCCTCTCCTCCCACTTATCCCCAATGTCCCCCCTCTCCTCCCACTTATTCCCAATGTCCCTCCTCTCCTCCCACTTATCCCCAATGCCCCTCCTCTCCCCCCACTTATCCCCAATGTCCCTCCTCTCCCCCACTTATCCCAAATGTCCCTTCTCTCCTCCCATATATCCCCCACTTATCCCCAATGTTCCCCTTCCTTGTCTACGCATCCCCAATGTTCCGCTTCTCCCACTTATTCCAAATGTCCCTCATTTCCCCCCACTTAGCACCAGTGCCCCCCCACTTAGCAACAATGTTCACACTCTACCCCAAGTTAGAAATTAGCACATTCCTCCCCCTCCCCCCCATTTAGCACCAATGCACCATTAACTTAGCACCAATGTCATCCCCTATCCCCTCTCTTTGCACTAATGACCCCTCTCTCCACTTAACATTGCACTCCTATACTGTAAGTTGTAGTTGCTTTTGGTGGGGAAGAGATGATTTGGGAGTGGAAGGAGAGCTCTGTACTGGAAGGGGGGTTATAAACTGTCCTGTGAAATATGCATTACTGATCCTTGCAATCTGTACGTAGCACAATCATGAACTCTGCACTCTGTATGCAGTGCACTCCTGAACTCTGCACTCTGCACGTAGTACAATCTTGATCTATGAATTTTGTATATAGCACACTCCTGATCTTTGCATTCTGTACGTAGCAAACTCCTGAACTCTTCACTCTGTGCAGAATTCCTTAGTGGTATTTAACAATGCCCCATGAAGACTCTCCCACTGTTAGGTGGTGGTTGCTGCATGGTTAAGTTCCTGCACCTTATATCTGCATATAGTCCTGCATATAGTATGTCTGCAGTCTTTCACTGTATCTCCTGTACTATGTCTGCAGTCTTTCACTGTATCTCCTGTACTATGTCTGCAGTCTCTGATCATCTCCTGTACTATGTCTGCAGTCTCTGATCATCTCCTGTATCATGTCTGCAGTCCCTGATCATCTCCTGTATTATGTCTGCAGTCTCTGACCATCTCCTGTACTATGTCTGCAGTCTCTGACCATCTCCTGTACTATGTCTGCAGTCTCTGATCATCTCCTGTACTATGTCTGCAGTCTCTGATCATCTCCTGTATCATGTCTGCAGTCTCTGATCATCTCCTGTACCATGTCTGCAGTCTCTGACCATCTCCTGTACTATGTCTGCAGTCTCTGATCATCTCCTGTATCATGTCTGCAGTCTCTGATCATCTCCTGTATCATGTCTGCAGTCTCTGACCATCTCCTGTATCATGTCTGCAGTCTCTGATCATCTCCTGTATCATGTCTGCAGTCTCTGATCATCTCCTGTACTATGTCTGCAGTCTCTGACCATCTCCTGTACTATGTCTGCAGTCTCCGATCATCTCCTGTACTATGTCTGCAGTCTCTGACCATCTCCTGTACTATGTCTGCAGTCTCTGATCATCTCCTGTACTATGTCTGCAGTCTCTGATCATCTCCTGTATCATGTCTGCAGTCTCTGATCATCTCCTGTATCATGTCTGCAGTCTCTGACCATCTCCTGTACTATGTCTGCAGTCTCTGACCATCTCTTGTATCATGTCTGCAGTCTCTGACCATCTCCTGTATCATGTCTGCAGTCTCTGACCATCTCCTGTATCATGTCTAGCACTAAATATTATGCACAACCCTAAATCTGGGTTATTATTAGGCAGCCAATCAGAGGCTCAGGCTGTGAGTGGGGAAACCCTTTGTGTTTCGACAGGGACAGCACGTAAGCAGCAGCAGAGCAGTCCCTGAGCCCCCCTTCTTACTTGCTAAAAGTCCACAGGTTAAGGGGCGCAAATTACTTGCCTTGCCCCGGATGCTGACAACTCACGCTACGCCACTGGTGGCACCTGCCACCCGCCAAATGCAACTCATTTACCTGAATAGAGAGATGTTGCTGCCATGTGGTTGTGGAATGGTGGTGCAGGTTTTTAGGGGTTACCACAGACAGTGAGGAGGTGACATAACGCTTCCTCACCGCCTGTCAAACATCCTCTAAACAGCAATTCACCTTCAGAGGACAACACTTATGTAAATTGGCTCTAATTGTTTTTTTTTCTCTCCAGCCCCTGAGTATTCATCTCTCCTATCAGTGATCAGTAATCCTCAGCTGGCATTGATATAAACTTTGATCACATTTCTGATCTATCTTCCCCTCCCAGGTCTCCTGTATATGATGATCATATCGGTGTCATCAGGAACGGTGTATGTACAGAGCGGATCAGACATCACTGACTGTAATATGAAATGTCCTGAGGATGATGTTACTGTGGAGCTGTACAGAGTATGCAGAGGAGAGGATAGGACATTGCTGGAAAATCACTGTTATTACAATCACACTAAATCTCATGACTCCAGACTCCGACTGGACACAGGGAGTGGCTGCTGGAAGCTGACACATGCCAGGAAGGATGATTCCTGTGTGTATAAGATCTGGTGTCACAGTGCTCCGGGATATCTAATATCCTCTACGGAGATCCGTGTTCTGGGTAAGAGTCCATATACCATATAAAGATATAAAACATATACCATACCAGAGGGGGGGCTAATGGATTGGTCTTTTTGCATTGCTCTGCATGTTTTCCACCATTGCTGCCTCCTGTGGGATCGGGGGGGGGGGGTCAGTGGTGGGATCGGGGGGGGGGGTCAGTGGTGGGATTGGGGGGGGTCAGTGGTGGGATAAGGTGGGTCAGTGGTGGGATCGGGGGGGTCAGTGGTGGGATCGGGGGGGGTCAGTGGTGGGATTGGGAGGTCAGTGGTGGGATCGGGAGGTCAGTGGTGGGATCGGGGGGTCAGTGGTGGGATCAGGTGGGTCAGTGGTGGGACATTAAGCTCCATAAGAGGAGGTGACACAGTATGTGATTGCCAGACTGAATTTTCCTGACATTTCTTTTTCTATTAAAAGGATAACTAAACCCCAAAATAAAAATGTAATAAATTGCAGCTTACAGTCCTTAAAGTGGAAGTCTATGCAAAATCTAAAATTGCTGCATCTATAGACACCACTGATCTAATGCTAACCTCTCTATCCCTCTAAAGAAAAAAATTTGTATAAATAACTTTTTGGAAGCCGATCCGACCGGATCCCACGCTGAGCTGTCAGCCATGGGGGAAGGTGCAGAGGAGACAGGAGACAATGGAGGCCCCATAGTAACTCTATGGGTGACGTCACTTCCCATTAATTTCACAGCCGTTGTCCTCCGTGTCTTCTGCAGAGCTTCCGCCGCTGGAGATCCGGTCAGATCGGGTCAGATCAGCTTCCAAAAAGGTATGTATACTCTTCTTTTCTTTACAGGGATAGAGAGGTTAGAGTTAGATCCCTGGTGTCCATAGATGTAGGGATTTTAGATTTTGCATGACTTCCACTTTAAATATTGTCTGCAGTCATTTTATTTTTATAGACTAATATTTTTAGCAAATACAGAAAATATCTGTTGCTCCTGCCAGAAATGCCTCTTCCTTGTCACTTCCTATCAGCTGAACTGAACATATATAAACACCTTTTTATCTTCCTTCTGTACACTACTACACCTATCATCCCCTATGTAATGGAGGGTAACAAAGGCAGACATGTTTCAAATCCAAATGGAGAAGTAAATATCCCTGCAGGAAAATCCAACCCAAGTAAATAAATTAACAAAAAAAATGTATCTGTATAGATATGGCTGCACCCCGGAACCCAAAACTAAATTATTTACTGTACCACACAGGAAATGAACTGATAGTCATATAACACTGGGGACTGTATGTGGGGGAAGAGGATTCAGATAACATGAGCATTAAGCAGTGTATAGAAGTATACAAAAAGAGCTAGCACTCTATTCTATGTATCTGGGCTCTGTGTTGGTGACATATGACTGATGGTGACTGTCCTCCTCCTGAACGTTCCAGATCCGGTTCTCATCTCCAACATCACCAGTAACTGTAGTCGGTTGGGTGAGGAGATGGCGGTGAGCGTCCAGTTCTCTGGAGAAGAGAGCGCTGTGACCTGGGAGGTGGACGGGGAGCCTCTCCCTCAAAGATACCGGCTGATAGATGACAATAGGACGCTGATTATCCCCAGTGTGCAGAGAGACGACGCCGAGAGGAGATTCCGGGTCAGGATCACAAACCCGGTCAGTGAGGAGATCCGGGAATACTGGCTGGAGATTAGAGGTGAGAGGGGCAATTACTGGGGGAATAGAGGAGGTTGTCATTCTTCCCTGGGACTTGCACTATATACTGTTGTATATAATTGTATTGTATTTTGTATGTATTGCACACTACCCTCACTATGCACACGGCATTAATAATGTTTTCAGTAAATGTTTACATTCTTTCGAGTCCTGATTAGAATTAGCCTGCCTATGTAACGCCCTTTGTTACCATAAATGTACAATTGTAATATTAATGTGATACCTACGTAATCATGTGCATAAAATCCTTCAATTGCATCATAATAAAGCAGAACAGTTTTTTGGAAAGATGCTGAGCGTATCTTTTGTGTCTGTTCCCTACTGCAGTAGTTATTATTAATTTGGAACCGCTAATCAATATGCAGATAGGAGTTGCCTATCATCAATTTAACCGAGTCAGCATGGCGAGCTTTGCCTTAGGAGGGGATTCCAGGTGACCCTGAGTATCCGAAACGAGGAGCGTGAGACGATCATCCGGGAATTTCTGATAATCAGCCGGCTGAGGTAAGCCTTTTGCTTACATTTGAGTTATCAGACTTCCTTGATCGGTAAGGCATTTTCGGGACAAAGGGTACCTATTTTACTCCCCTTAATCGAACGGTATTGATTGGTGGTTATATGTTATGTTGTCCCTGTCTATTGTCCATCGGAGTGTTATAGATAAGAAAGGGAAGAATAGTGCTGTTCACAGGTATATGTACTACATCTGCTAGATGAAGTAGTTTAGAGGCAAGAGGGTATAGGCACAAGTAGAGAAGAGAGAAGACTGGCCAGTCATTATGGGCATTGAATTAAGTAAGGGAATGAAGGGTAAGAGACCCTCAAAAATGCCCATCGCAAGAGGAGCGCTATATATGAACCGAAGGTGCGGTTCCACCTATACTGAGCCCCTAGATTAATGGTTAGAGTGGACAGGGATCCACAATGGGTAACTGGATTACCAAAGTCCACAGGGACTAAGAATCATGCAGAGTAAACAGCTAGAGAAACAGCTATCAATGTGAGCAGGATGGATCAAGGGTGACATTAACACTAGACAGAAAGGGACATTTTCATGTTAAGTTGTGGGATGAATTTGGGGTCAGGCACTACAACTATTAGAGTCAGAAACAGAGAAATGAGAGGTAAAACAGAATACTTTATATGTTGTCAGAGAGGGAAGTTAGGATGAGTACTCTGGCTCCCCGTCTGATCATAGAAGCTAGATATAAAAAGATATCTGAACAAAATAAGGAAAGCAGAATTTAGGCAGGGAAATATTAAAGAGTTAAAAGAAAGTGAGAGAATGATATGCATGTGTTGTGTACAAATGGGAAAATGTAAGCGATTTTAGAGAGATATTGGTGTATGTGTGTGCGAATGCTGGGACCTTTAGTTCTATTGCTTGTGTGTGTCATGTACGCAGATGTGACCCCCTCCTTTGCGCTCTCATGAAAGAAATGTGGCTGGGATGAGAGGTCAGTGATAAGCTGGAAGGACACCATGCCAATTCCATTTTTTTAGACAAAACATTTATAACAAAATGTGCCGGGTTAACGAATCTAATGGTAAACAATGTGATCACAATTATTTTGAATCTGTTTTCCAGACATGGTAAAATGAAGGTTACATTTAACTGTGTATTACACAAATTGAATATCCTTTGATAGTGGAAACACTGCATTTAAAAAAGGGAAATTAAAGTAAAATTAAGTAATAATGAATATTCATTTCTAATATGAGTTTAACAATTTTATTAATAATATAGATATATTGAAACTGGTTTAGACAACCTTTGGTTGGAAATGAAATCCAGGTGTTTGGGGAAATGTGTAAAAATGGGATTAGTTTAGATTAAGATAACAATTTTGTAATTTTACATTTATTCAATAAGACCTTATTGAGAGAAAAAAATATAAAGATGAGGTTGTTATTTTGAATAAATCTGCCATACTATTTAACAAAGCCAAGATGGATGGGATACATAAGAAGTTTTTCTACAAAAATTAAATTTTAAGGTTCTTGATAATAACTTGATGTCAGTCCATGATGTGAGAGTAATAATAAGTAGGAAGGCCAGTATGGTGGCCTGAATTTATGGGAGGAGCCCGGGGGGTATTTAAGCAGCCCGCTCACCTGTGGTGCTTGTCGGTTTCCTGTGCGCGATATACGTCACTAAGCCGACTATTCGATACCAGCGTCCGCAAGTTCTTGCCTCGCAGTTCCCGTATTCGATACTCCGTACTCTAAACTTTCGAAGTCCGCGTTTTCGTTTATAGTTGTACCACGCGTCTGGCTTGGCTGTCGCAGGTAAGGTCCCGTCGGACTTTTCGTTTTTTATATCATGTCACTAAACCGTGAGTTCAAATTTCGTTTCACCCGCATCGCATAAACTGCAATGTATATCGCTCGTACTTTCGATATGTTACAATTCGATAGCACAACGACGCTGACGTCGCATCATTTCTAGCATGTCGGTATTAGTAGACAGCCATAGCCAGTCGCAGCTTGTAAAAATTATCAAATCAAGTTAGTTCGGTACCAATCATTTCTCATTTCTAAAACATTTCAAAAAACTCATTTCGGACATTTCAAATCATTTCTCATTTCTGGAAAAACATTTCTAAAAAATCATTTCGGACATTTCAAATCATTTCTTATTTCTGAAAACTCATTTCTGACATTTCAAATCATTTCTCATTTCAGTCACCTACCGCGCTCCGATTCTAATCCAATCGCACCAAAGATGCGCCGATTCGTCCCGGTGTGCCCCAGTTATTACGGCCTCATTTCTATACATGCTCCAGAGTTACGTTATTGTCAGCCAATTGTACCTCTGCCATGGTTATCATTTCATTTCCATGTATCACGTTCCGACATGAATTCTGTCGCATAAAAATGCACCAATTCGTCTCGGCGTGCCCCAGGATTGGCCTCATTTCTATACATGCTCCAGAGTTACGTTTTATCAGTCATTTTGTACCTCTGTCATGGTTATCATTTCATTCCCATGTATCACGTCCCGACATGAATTCAGTCGCATAAAAAATGCACCGATTCGTCTCGGCGTGCCCCAGGATTGGCCTCATTTCTATACATGCTCCAGAGTTACGTTTATCAGTCAATTGTACCTCTGTCATGGTTATCATTTCATTTCCATGTATCACGTTCCGACATGAATTTAGTCGCATAAAAATGCACCGATTCATCTCGGCGTGTCCCAGGATCGGCCTCATTTCTATACATGCTCCAGAGTTACCTTATCAGTCATTTGTACCTCTGTCATGGTTATCATTTCATTCCCACGTATCACGTTCCGACAGGAATTCAGTCGCATGAAAATGCACCGATTCGTCTCGGCGTGCCCCAGGATTGGCCACATTTCTGATACATGCTCCAGAAATCCGGATCATAGCTGAATCGCAGACACCGGGGATTGACCCATATCTCTGTCACGCAATTTCTACCATTGTACTCTCACAACGCATCACCGTTTCGAAACCAGTCGCATCCAAGGCGCACCGATTCGGCACGGCATGCATCACAGGTTTCGATCACATTTCATACCCACATCAGAGCTCGGTTGGTTGCCAGTCGCTAACACGGCACAACCAATACGAGCCTCGGTCAAAACAATCATTTCTCTCATTTATTCAATACCGCACTCCTATTCGAATCCAGATGCAGCAAACAAGCACCGATTCGACCCAGGAGCACCAGTATTTTAGTTGCCTCATTTCAATACATGCTCCAGAGCCCGGTCCACGGTCGAACAAATCGTGACACGACCAGGCCGCACCTCTGTCATGCAGTTCATTCATTTCACAATCAAGGCAAACATTTCGAACCATTTCATTGTCACAAATTGCAAGCAGCATACAAATCATTGCTTCAAGTTACTTAGCAATCCCTTCACGAATTGTCACCTTTCATCTTCCTCAGGTCAGTCAAAGTTCAGTAGGTCCACCCTGCACCAGGTTGGACGATATCCCCCCAGGTAAAAAAAAAAAAAAAAAAAAAGAGGGAGAACAAGTCGGGTAAGTATGACGCAGCGGATCAAAGAAAAACTTGAAATCCATCTCACCCCCAATAGGTTACAGTCAACCAGGAGATAAAGCTCGAGAGATCCTCACCAGAGCAACCATGTCCCAGGCCGGCAGTGAAGACTTCACGGCCCCTCTATCACCTACTCCGGTCTCAGAAAGCGGCAGCGTGCAATCCCTCAGGGGATGGACTATCCCCAGACTGACGGCAGAGCTCAGACGCAGAGGTGTCCCCTTCCCCGCCACAGCGAGGAAAGGCGAGCTCTTCAAACTCCTCTTCCCCCCACCAGCAGCAGGACCCAGTACCCAACAGGCATCCCTCCAGTCCATATCATCGGCCATCTCGCAGTTACACACAATGGTATCATCTCTATCCACCTCAGTTGCAGACGTCCAAGCCAGGGTGGCACTTCCGGAGGCCCGACCGGCCACAGCTGTCCCCGACCCAACGGCAACTCAGACCTTGACACCTCTTCCTACAGGTACCTCAGGCTCAAGCGTCATTGTCTACCCCTCCCACCTGGTCCCAACCAGCATCAGGAAGGACATTTTGGATGGCAAGGACGTCAACCTGGCCTCTCTCCTTATCTCCGTGCATGATTTAGCAGAAAATAAAGCCTACTCCTGGGGCGACATATCGGTGGTCATTAAAGCCAAAGACCCCAGGCTGAACCGCAAGCTATCAGTCCCCGAATTTACCCTGGCCTTTGGCATGCTCAGAGATGTCCTATGCTCAGCCACCCCCAGCAGGCGGGAAGAGCTGGACTTATACCTCCATACTGTGGTAGACTTGGGCCACAAGTATGGAGGTTTCGCTTTCTACGATTATCATCGTTCCTTCTCAGCCAAGGCCGCCGCCAGATTCGCACAATTCCAGATCGCGACAGATTGGAGTCTCATGGACACAGAGCTCTTCTGCCGCCACTTTGCCGGCTTACGCTCACCTCTGTGTGCAATTTGCCAGTCTTCCACCCACACTGCCACCTGGTGCGCCAATACGGCGATCAGACGGCCCTTCGAGTTCCCCTCTACCTCAGGTACAGTACAGGGCCAGTCACCCCCTGAACCAACGCCTCAGGTGGACAAACTCGGACGCCCAGTCCGAACCGTGGGAGGGGCAGCCATCTGTAATAACTACAACTACGGGTCCTACAACTTCAGCCAATGCCGCCTACTTCACATCTGCACTTTATGCCAAAAAAGCAAACCCTAGGAATTTGTGTGAAGTCAAGCAAAACAAGAGGGCATGACTAAGCCGAATCAACATCTTATGGCTAGGACTGTATCTCACTTCACACCCCACCCCTTCCCTGGCCACCTACCTTATCCAAGGCTTCACAATAGGCTTTCACACCGGCCTCATTGCACTGCCCCACAGTACTCACGAATGCGCCAATCTTCGTTCGGCAGCCATCGACGAACAGGCCATAGATCAGCTCTTACAGGCAGAGGTAGATCGAGACTATGTAATAGGCCCTTTCACTTGCCCCCCTTTCAGCACATGGAGAGTCAGCCCTATTGGGCTTGTCAAGGGCAAATTCTCTAATAAATTGCGTTTGGTGTACGACTTGTCTGCGCCTCATTCTTCGCACATACCCAGTCTCAATTCCCTGATCCCCTCCGAAGAGTTTTCCCTAAAATACTCCTCAGTGGACATGGCAATACAAGCGATCATCAAAGCAGGCACAGGTGCCTGGCTCTCCAAAGCCGACATCTCGGATGCCTTCAAGCTCCTGCCCATCCACCCATCCCTTTGGTGCTGGCATGGCATCAAATGGAAGGAAGCGTATTATTTTGCTACGAAACTCACCTTCGGTTCGAAGAGTAGCCCGTGGCTCTTCGACACGTTCGCACAGTCCCTCGTTTGGATACTATTACACAAGGGCCAATGCCATGAAGTCATCCATTACCTGGATGACTTCCTACTGATAGAACCGCCCAACAAGCCCCCAGGAGATCTCGACAAACTGAGAGTAATTTTTGGAAACCTCAACGTTCCTATCGCCGAGCACAAAGTCGACGGTCCAGCAAACATCATCACCTTTCTCGGGGTCAGCTTGGATACCTGCGCAATGCAGGCCAGTCTCCCCCCCGACAAATTAACACGCATTAGGGCAGTTATTTACGAGTTTACACACACCAAGGGCTGTACCAAAAAACAGTTGCAGTCTCTCCTAGGTATGCTCAACTTTGCTATGCGAATTATCCCACAAGGCCGCACATTCGTATCACGCCTACTTAGATTTCTGTCAGAAACTCAAGACCCTGATCAGATTTTGAAATTAGACTCCGCAGCTATAGCGGACCTATCAATGTGGGAGGAATTCTTGTCCGCCTGGAATGGCATATCTCTATTCATACCTATGGTTTCGATCCATTCACCCCAGGTAGTGACTGACGCTGCAGCCTCCACAGGTTTCGCGGCAATTTTTGGCCATCATTGGTTTTCAGGACCCTGGCCTCAACAGATACTATTGATACCCGGCTTTTCCCAAACATCTGCCCTGTTTGAGCTTTATCCCATAGTGGCAGCCGCACAACTCTGGGGCCACCACTGGACAGGACAAACCGTAGTCTTCACCACCGACAACCAGGCCACGGCAGACATCATCAACAGAGGCAGGTCCAAGTCCCTAGCAGTCATGTCCTTCCTGCGCAGGTTGGTTCAACTGTCTTTACAACATCAGTTCAACATACACTGTGAATTTATACCCGGCAGATACAACTCAGCAGCTGACGCACTATCACATTTCAATTATCCCTCCTTTTTCAAACAGGTTCCCGATGCCGACCCAATGTCGGCCCCTATCCCCGTCTGGTCACAACTGACCCTGGATTAGTGCAACATCTACACGGAGCTACGCAACTCATAAATAATTCCCTCTCCCGCAACACACTCAAAGCCTACCAGACAGCTTGGAAGGCTTTCAACAAATTCCTCACGCCCTGCCGCAAAGAACCAACAGATATCAAACAGGTACTGGCCTTCACGGCACACTGCCACACGCAGCTGGCCTTATCCTACAACACCATCCGGTTATACCTAGCCGGCATTCAACATTTCATGGCGCTTGAAGACCCGACGAAGTCGTCACTGTTCTCATCCCACGCTATACGAGCCATCCTAAGGGGAATACAGAAACAACAACCAGTCATCAGCACTAAGCGTTTGCCCATTACGGGGCCCATCTTTAGGGACATGTCAAACATACTGGCTACTTCGCCATTCGGTCTGCTCCCCAGCACGGTCCTACAAGCAGCCATATATTTAGCTTACTACGGGTTCTTGCGGCCTGGCGAATTCACCACTAACAAACCCACAGACCTAGTACTATGCAGACGACACTTGCTTCGACACCAAGACCACTTTATCCTGCACCTCGAGGTCTCTAAAACCCAGCAAACTGGCTCGGGAGTGAACATCCACTTCTACAGAACCAACAACAGCTGGTGTCCAGTCGCTGTACTCAACCGACTCCTATCTCTCCTGCCTGAACAACCAGACAGCAGTCCCCTTCTACCATTCCCAGTCAAACCCTTAAATGCCTCTCAGTTTGTGAGCCACATAAGAATACTTCTCCGCAATCTCCACCTTAACCCTAGTCAGTATTCCGGACACTCTTTCCGCATCGGAGCAGCCTCCGCGGCATCCCGCCACGGGGTGCCAGATCACATCATCAAAAGGTTAGGCAGGTGGAAATCAGCCTGCTTCGCCCGGTACATCCCCAATCCACAAACAGAGATGGCACAGGCATTCTCCAAATTGGCTCAATAAATAACTGAAAACCAATAAAAATTATAACCCTACCTGAATGTTTTTGCCCCCTTATTTTGGCATACCGGCCATTAGACCAAGGCACACTTTCAGGTCTATTTCATATGGTAAGTCCACACTTTCAGGTCTATTTCCGATGGTAAGTCTTATCTTTTCTATAAGTGTTATCTATGTCCATATCGGACATAGGGCTCCGACCATAAGTAGGAAGGCCAGTATGGTGGCCTGAATTTATGGGAGGAGCCCGGGGGGTATTTAAGCAGCCCGCTCACCTGTGGTGCTTGTCGGTTTCCTGTGCGCGATACCCACCCTCCCATCCCCATTTCACAGCATTTCTCAACTACTCATTTCATTCATTTCTCTTACAGAATAATCATTTCTTAAACCAGGGTATGCCCCCTTATTTTGGCATACCGGCCATTAGACCAAGGCACACTTTCAGGTCTATTTCATATGGTAAGTCCACACTTTCAGGTCTATTTCCGATGGTAAGTCTTATCTTTTCTATAAGTGTTATCTATGTCCATATCGGACATAGGGCTCCGACCATAAATAAAATTTAAATATAACAGACCCATCACATCAAGTCCACACACCCTGTTAGGATAGATGCTACCTGCAGCCAGTTGTTTTATAGTTTTTGATGCTTTCTGGTCCATCACACAGATTCTTGATCCTTTTGTTTTTATTTATTTTTATTTTTGAAATCCAAAGCAGAATGTGTGGATTGTGAAATGATGTGCCCCTTTTCCTTGTGAGTGCAGTGGTATTAACAGAAGAATATTTTGGATTTATGGGCATCTGTAGCGTTATGCAAAAGTGCTATTAGACAAAGTTAGACATTATTTTGGTCAAACATTTAATTTTTAATGGTCCGACATTCTGCGCAGCAAATATACAGCTAACTAAATGTTTGTCTAATGAAAGGTTTAAAATATGAGTTTGTTTATGTACAAATCTAACAATGAAAAATGCGTACATTTGAATCCAGCCACCTTATTGCCTCTATTGGAGGAGGCTGGAGACAAAGGAAGACACATGTGTTAAATTGATGGTGTAGGAATCGGCTGCTGTGAGCCCCGTGCAGGACACACTCCCTGAAGACCCAGATATTACATTTTTTGTAGATTTGAGGATGCAGTTTATCACCCAGAAGGATACTCTGTATTCAAAGTCCTTGGATCCTTTTTGCCCAGCTCATGAAGCAGAGCTCCATGTTTTAGCAAAGCCTGTGAGCTATAAAAGAGTGTATATTTATATAGATAGTCGAGATATTGAGAGCTTTTGGTTCCATTTGAAGGGCCAGAAGTTTGTTTTAACTTCGGCAGGTAAACCAATAAAGCATGCCAAGTTAATTTGATTGGCTGTTTTCAGCCTTCCAGGTTCTTGCTGAGGTAGCCATATTAACTTTCACACATGGAAGCAGACCAGGTGACTAAGGATGCTGCATTTACAGCCCCGGACACTTGATGGGTCTGTGCAACTCACAGATTCCACCATAGTTCTGGCCAAGTATAGCTGGGATTAATAATTCAACTTTAAGGACCCCAGAACGAGAAGAACAAGTGGTCCACAGGGGGCAACTTCTTATGAAACAGGACTTTGGAAAAGGTGATCATTTATGTGTGCCAGCCACTCTTTTCCTTCCAGCTTGACACATGGACCGTGTCATCAGTCACAAGAAGTTATGGCTGCCTTAGTAAATGAGCATGGGATAGAGCCAGGGTTCTCCACAGTTGTTTTTATAACATACCACTTCTTGTTTTACCTGTTACCAAAGGTGTTACCAAAAGCTGAACATCCCTTCCAGAGATCACAAAAAAGATATATCCAGTTGCCCAAGTCAGGATCTTACGAGTATGCATTTTGTCTGTATGGACATGTTTTCTGGATGTCCAGTGGCAAATGCTACTGCAAAGGCCACAGTAAAAAGTGTTATCAGAAGTAGTTTGTAAGTACAGAGTGCCATAATCTACAGAGAGTAACAGAGGAAATCATTTTTATAGGAGAGTCCTTACTAGAAGTTTTGAGGTTTTATTTTTACACCCCCTACTGTCTACAATGTAGCGGAAAAAGTAGAGTAAGAAACTAGAAAACGTTTGCCTGAATGTTTTCTTATAATTTATGAAGCCCCTAAGGGGGATGTTGGACTCTCTCCCAATGGGATTTGGTTTGGGAGTGTGTTACTCACTTGCTTATATTTTGTCTCAGCAGCTGAAGTCCTTCATTCGGATCTCACAGAGAATGTTGCTGATCTTTTAAGGTTTTTGACAAACTCATTTATGTGTTTTCTCCCCAATTCCAGATCCTAAAAGTTTGGAAGGATCTAAAACGAAAGCCAGGTGACTTGTGGATTGTTAAGAGACATTTATATATAAGGAAATGTTTGGAGACTCAATAGAGCATCTATTTCATGTACAGTTTTTGCAAAACTTGAAGGAAAGGTCACCTGGATCCACACCAGACACAGCAAAAATGACTAAATTAAAGAAATCTCTGTGTTTGATTTGTTTCCCTCTTGTGATCACAGTCTAGGGTACTTTTTGATTCAATTACTTTAATTGTATATATATTTGAAAAGTAGTTTAGCCATTTTGAAGTCATATTTTGTCTTTTGTGCGTCTTCCATTTTATGTAGAATTGTCTGTATTTACATGTGCTAATAAGTCAGCATGTCCACAATTCAGCTAGAAGGCCATTCTGGCCACAGGAGTGTACAGCCAGTAATCTATAAATATGTCTTTTCAATCATTTGTTTTTCACAATGAAAAGTCATTTTGTAATGAAAAAGTTGCTCAGCTATTATTTTCTCCACAATGGAGTTTTTTTGCCTCTTTGACCAGGACTACCTCCTCCTAAGCGTGTGGAGGTTCCAGGTTAAAGGTGTTGGCAGGTATGGTTAGTGATCAAAATATTGATCAAAAGAGGGGAGACTGTAATGGAAATTTGTAAGTTCTGTATATAATTGTATTGTATTTTGTATGTATTGCACACGGCCCTCACTGTGCACACAGCACTAATAATGTTTTCAGTAAATGTTTACATTATTTCGAGTCCTGATTAGAATTGGCCTGCCTATGTAACGCCCCTTGTAACCATAAACGTACAATTGTAATATTATTGTGATACCTACGTAATCATGTGCATAAAAACCTTCAATTGCGTCATAATAAAGCAGAACAGGTATTTGGAAAGATGCTGAGCGTATCTTTTGTGTCTGTTCCCTACTGCAGTAGTTATTATTAATTTGGAACCACTAATCAATATGAGGATAGGAGTTGCCTATCATCAATTTAACCGAGTCACTGTATATGTGTGTGTATAAAATATATGGTGTCGGTGTGCAGGTTTATATATAATAAAGCAGAGATTTGCTGATGTATAAATATTGTAATATAACAAAGCAGACTGTAGAACGGATACATTGTATATTGATCACACATGTAATCTCTACACAGAGATGTGTTCTAAACATTGTATTTATTTTCTGACAGATTTTACATCAGATTATAGAAGATCCCGAATGTTTCTCATTCCTGGAGTGCTCGGTGTGATTATTGGGATTTTGGTGTTTCTGGTGAGTAATGATTACATCTTTCCTTTCTGTGATCGGATTATTCCTCTAGATCAGCAGCCGTCTCTATAGAGAGTCTGTTGATTTAAAATGGATCTATACTGAAAGGTGAAGTTATATTATCAGTTTCTGGAATGTATGAAGAGCAATGTAAGGTGTGAAATACTTGCTGCTCCTGGCAGTGGCGTAGAGTGGGGGGTGCAGGGGGTGCCGTGGCCCCTGGCACGATATTTAGGGGGGCGCCAGTATGTGTCACTGGCTGCCTCCTCCTAATTTCTAATTTTGTGTCTCCGGGCTCCGGCCGCCATGTTAAGTGTCCGGTGCCCTGTGATTGGGTGTATGGGGGTCATGTGAGGCGCCCCGCCTCCGCACATGACCCCCATACAACCAATCACAGGGCGCTGGATACTGAACATGGCAGCAAGCAGAGCGCAGGGGAGAGAAGAAAGTGAGCCGCCGCTGTGTTCTCCTCCTCATCCAGATCGATGCAGCCAGGATAAGAAGGTAAGTGAGAGTCTTGTTACTGGGAGGGGGAGGGAGGGGGGCGAGAGAGAGAGACTGTAGGCAGGACAATGTAGTGTAGTATAGTATGGAGGTCAGTGTAGTGTCACTATGGGGGGCAGTGTAGTGGACAGTATAGTCAGGGCCGGATTAACATAGGGGCTGGGGAAGCTGCAGCTCCAGGCCCCTCCCTTAATATAGGCCCATGCCAGTGGCTTGTCAATTCCTGTGTGCCTTCCTGAAGGAAGAGGAGCCCTCTGTACACACATGGAGGAGACAAGTCAGTGCAGCCAAGTCCTGTCTCTGCCGATGCCTGACCCCTATCACAGGATCTGTTCACTCACACAGATCCTCAGTGTCTGGGGGAGGGGCGCTGATGTCCTAACCAGCAGGAGCCCGGGAGGAAGGACATCTCCCATGCTGTTATGATAAGGTCAGTACATTTGTTAGGGGGATGTTGTGTAATTATTGTGCTAGGGGACAGACTGCTGCTTCCCCCATGTAATGTGCTCTCTTGTGCCCAGTGCCCACCATGTCATGTGCATTGCAGTGCCCACTATGTAATGTGCTGTGCCCACCATGTCCTGTCATGTGCATTGCAGTGCCCACTATGTAAAGTGCTGTGCCCACCATGTCATGTGCATTGCAGTGCCCCGCATGTCATGTCATGTGCCTTGCAGTGCCCCCCATGTAATGTGCTGTGCCCACCATGTCATGTGCCTTGCAGTGCCCCCCATGTAATGTGCTGTGCCCACCATGTCATGTCATGTGCCTTGCAGTGCCCCCATGTAATGTGCTGTGCCCACCATGTCATGTCATGTGCCTTGCAGTGCCCCCCATGTAATGTTCTGTGCCCACCATGTCCTGTCATGTGCATTGCAGTGCCCACTATGTAAAGTTCTGTGCCCACCATGTCATGTGCATTGCAGTGCCCCCCATGTAATGTGCTGTGCCCACCATGTCATGTCATGTGCCTTGCAGTGTCCCCATGTAATGTTCTGTGCCCACCATGTCATGTCATGTGCCTTGCAGTGCCCCCCCATGTAATGTGCTATGCCCACCATGTCATGTCATGTGCCTTGCAGTGCCCCCATGTAATGTGCTGTGCCCACCATGTCATGTGCCTTGCAGTGCCCCCCATGTAATGTGCCCACCATGTCATGTCATGTGCCTTGCAGTGCCCCCCATGTAATGTGCTGTGCCCACCATGTCATGTGCCTTGCAGTGCCCCCCATGTAATGTGCTGTGTCCAGTATGTCATTTGCTGTACGTTGCAGTGCCCACCATGTAATGCGCTGTGCTGAACAATGTCATGTGCTGTGCATTGCATTGCCCTTCATGTGATGTGCAGTGCCCACTATGTCATGCTGTGCCTTGCAGTGCCCACCATGTCATGTGCAGTTCCTAACATGTAATGTGCAGTTGCATTTCCCACCATGAAACGTGCTATGCCATGCAGTGCCTACCATGTAATGTGTTGTGCCCACCATGTAATGTTATGTGCCATTCAGTGCCCACCATGTAATGCACTGTGCCCACCACGTCATGTGCTGTGCCATGCAGTGCCCACCATGTAATGCGCTGTACCCACCATGTAATGTGCTGTGTCATGCAGTGCCCACCATGTCATGTGCAGTGCCCATCATGTAAATTGCTGTGCAGTGCCCACCATGTCATGTGCTGCACCATGCAGTGCCTACCATGTAATATGCTGTACTCACCATGTAATGTGCTGTACATTGTCCACCATGGCATGTGCCGTGCAGTACCCACAATGGAATGTGGTGTGCAGGGCTCATCATGTCATGTGTGGTGTCCACCATTTAATGTGCTGTGCTCACAATTTAATGTGCTGTGCTGTGTCATGCAGTGCCCACCTTGTCATGTGCTGTGCAGTGCCCACCATGCTATGTGCAGTACCCACTATATAATGTGTTGTGCCCACCATATAATGTTCTGTGCAGTGCCCACTTGTAATGTCCCATGCCCACCATGTAATGTGCTCAGCTGTGCCTGCCATGTCATGTGCTGTGCCCACCATATAAGGTCCTGTGCCCACTGTGTGCATGAGCTGTGCCCACCATGAAATGTGTTGTGTTGTGCAGTACCAACCATGTCATGTGCTGTGCCCACCATATAATGTACTGTGCCTACCTTGTAATGTGCTGTATTGGGCAGTGCCAACCGTGTAATGTGCTGTGCTCGCCATTAAATGTGCTGTATCCATGTATCCACCATGTAATGTGTTGTGCCAACCATGTGATGTACTGTGCTATACCCCCCTCCTGTGTAATGTACTATGCTGTGCCCCCCACAGACTCACCCCCTCACTCCCACCCCCCTCTCTCTCTCATCCCCTCTCTTTCACCCTGTTCTCTCTCTCACCCCCTTCACCCCCTACCACCCTCTCTCTCTTTCACCCTCTCTCTATGCCCCTTTTTCTCACCCCCCTCTCTCTCTCTCTCTCTCTCCCCCCTCTCTCCCCCCCTCTCTCTCCCCCCCTCTCTCTCTCCCCCCCTCTCTCTCTCCCACCCCCTCTCTCTCTCACCCCCTCTCTCTCTCACCCCCTCTCTCTCTTTAATTTAAATTTCACAAAAAATTGTTTGCGTTTTCATTTTATTTATTTTCATAAAAAGGCCCACCAACATCCTTAGCACCAAGCCCATGATGCTCTTAATCTGGGCCTGAGTATAGTGTAGTATAGTGGTCAGTATAGTAGTTAGTGTAGTATAGTATAGTGGTTAGCATAGTGGTCAGTATAGTGTAGTTTAATATGGAGGTCAGTGTAGTGTAGTGGACAGTGTAGTATGGTGGTCAGTATAGTGGACAGTGTAGTATAGTGGACAGTGTAGTATGGTGGTCAGTATAGTGTAGTGGACAGTGTAGTATGGTGGTCAGTGTAGTATGGTGGTCAGTGTAGTGTAGTATAGTGGTTAGTGTAGTGGTTAGTGTAGTATAGTGGACAGTGTAGTATGGTGGTCAGTATAGTGGACAGTGTAGTGGTTAGTGTAGTGGACAGTGTAGTATGGTGGTCAGTGTAGTATAGTGGACAGTGTAGTATGGTGGTCAGTTTAGTGTAGTATAGTGGTTAGTGTAGTATAGTGAACAGTGTAGTATGGTGGTCAGTATAGTGGACAGTGTAGTGGTTAGTGTAGTGGACAGTGTAGTATGGTGGTCAGTGTAGTATAGTGGACAGTGTAGTATGTTGGACAGTGTAGTATGGTGGACAGTGTAGTATGGTGGACAGTATAGTGTAGTGGACAGTGTAGTATGGTGGTCAGTGTAGTATGGTGGTCAGTGTAGTATGGTGGTCAGTGTAGTATGTGGTCAGTGTAGTGTAGTGGTCAGTGTAGTATGGTGGTCAGTATAGTGTAGTATAGTGGACAGTGTAGTATGGTGGTCAGTATAGTGTAGTATAGTGGACAGTGTAGTGGTCAGTGTAGGATGGTGGTCAGTGTAGTATAGTGGTCAGTGTAGTATATTGGTCAGTGTAGTATATTGGTCAGTGTAGTATATTGGTCAGTGTAGTGTAGTGGACAGTGTAGTATAGTGGTCAGTGTAGTATAGTGGACAGTGTAGTGTAGTGGACAGTGTAGTGTAGTGGACAGTGTAGTGTAGTGGTCAGTGTAGTATGGTGGTCAGTGTAGTATGGTGGTCAGTATAGTGGACAGTGTAGTATGGTGGTCAGTGTAGTATGGTGGTCAGTATAGTGTAGTATAGTGGACAGTGTAGTATAGTGGTCAGTGTAGTGTAGTGGTCAGTGTAGTGTAGTGGTCAGTGTAGTATGGAGGACAGTGTAGTATGGAGGACAGTGTAGTATGGAGGACAGTGTAGTATAGTGGTCAGTGTAGTATGGTGGTCAGTATAGTGTAGTATGGTGGACAGTGTAGTATGGTGGTCAGTGTAGTATGGTGGTCAGTGTAGTATGGTGGTCAGTATAATGTAGTATAGTGGACAGTGTAGTATAGTGGTCAGTATAGTGTAGTATAGTGGACATATGGAAAAATGCAGCGCATGTACAAATGAATATAGGTCTTTAAAATGGTGAAACAGTCAAGAAATAACTAATTGACCACAGGTGCCTTGAAACACAAACGTCCATAGATGGATGTAAATGTCCAACCACACAGGAGGTATAAGTACTCCAAGGGGTGGTGATGGTCTGATGGTTGTCAGAAAACACCTGGCATCATACAGCGACTTCCCAACCGAGAAACCGGGTCCCAATGGGTCATTCAAAGAAAGTGCAAAAAAGCCTCTTACCAGATCCTGTGGATTCCCATGTCAGCGACAGGGAATCGCATGCGCAGTTTGTCACAAATGACGTGGAATGGGAGCTCAGGAATCGCCAATCTCTTGGATTGTGGTCTGTATGGATCTCGGCCGGCAACCGGATGGGTCCTCACAACGAACGGTCCTCACACCGAACTGTCCCAGCGTGCATCAGAAGTTTCACAAACGGTCCCCCGAAAGGAGCAGTTGGAGGGACTGGATCTCATGCGGTAAATGTGGAAACAAAAAGAATGTGCCTCCACATGGTGCAGATAAAAAAGGGTGTTTTTATTGACAAAAACGACCATACACAAATAAAAGCGTGATCACGGTGGATAAAAACAAATGGGCAACAAAGAGAGTGGTGTATGTACCCGACGCGTTTCGACCTAGGGGTCTTTAACAGGGGCATAGACCACTCACTCCAAGTTGCCAAATATATATAATAAAATTATTTAGAGAAGGACCAATCACAAGGGCTGAAAAACCAGGAGATTGGATTGGGTGAATACAATCACATGACTTGCTTAAATATCTAGACATAAAGATCATACACAATTTCTATATAAATAAATGAATGACATTAAGGTGAAGCTCAGGAGACTGTATAAAGATCTACAAGCAGAAAAATATATCACTCTATGATCTCTCTAACAAAAATAAAGCATTTAAAGATTAAATGAAAACAGCACTCCTCTGCTGACAGTCCGGCAGAATGTACCGCCCTGTCAGCCAGAGGAGCCAATCCTCAATAAGAAGACAAAAGGTGTTAAATAAAGCTGACCAATATTTTATTTCATTTATTTATTTCAGGTACTTATATAGCGCCGTCAATTTACGCAGCGCTTTACATATATATATTATACATTCACATCAGTCCCTATACCCTCAAGGAGCTTACAATCTAAGGTCCCTAACTCACATTCATACCTATACTAGGGCCAATTTAGACAGGATCCAATTACCTACCAGCATGTCTTTGGAGTGTGGGAGGAAACCGGAGTACCCGGAGGAAACCCACGCAGACACAGGGAGAACATGCAAACTCCAGGCAGGTAGTGCCAATAGGCCGCTATGTATGAGCCGGCCTCTATCCCTGAACACCCACATGACCAGTCTGTGTAGGAAATGATGTCACGTCCGTGGGCGTGTCTGACGTCTCCCTCTCACATGACTCACTGGGCCAATCAGAGAGCAAACATCCCACTCAACTCTGCTGTACGTACAATCTGTACACCGCAGAGGGATGGGACTTAAATAAATACACCTAGCGTCCCGGCAATGCAATCCAGCAAGCAACGGACGCTGAATGAGACAAAACAGCATCTCTATGGTGTCTGTGTGAAAAAAAATGTGTTATGCAGCAGACCGGGACCCGATGACCCGGAAGTGTGCATAGAACTCCTGTGAACCGGAAGTGTATTGGAAGTGGGGACACATATAGTGAAATATAATGTGTTGGGAAATGACTAACTGAAGTGGAATCGCATAAATGTGTAAAGAAATATACTGGAGTGGCATGTGTGAATGTCTCTTAAGGTCCATGTGTGTTAGGTGGGACTGAAATAAAAAATTAAAAATTAAAAAAATTGAAAAATTATGTGAACACAAAATCTCCAGAACGCACATTGTAAAATGTGTTAAAATGAATATATATGTGGAGGGAATGTGTGGATTTGTAAAGTGACCCAAATATCTGATAGTTATCCCTATGATCCCTTGACTGTAAAGAATCATCAACATTTTTTGGACCTTGAAATATTTGTGGTGGACAAACATTTGGAGTTCTGCACGTATTTCAAGGCCACCGACCGGAACAGATTCATTCCCATTGACAGTTGCCATCAGGAACAGTGGCTCAAGTCTGTTCCCCGTAGCCAATTTTTGAGACTACGACGCAACTGTACCAATGCTATTGATTTCCAGTCACAAGCGCTAGTTCTGAGAGATCGATTTATTGAAAAAGGTTATGATCCCAGACATCTAGACGAGGAACTCAATAGGGCACTATCCACTGATAGAGAATCCACTTTGATAGAACGCCCCAAATCCACAGCTGAACCTATGCAGAAATGGGCTTTCTTTACCACTCACTCCATTCAGTCCAAACAAGTAAAAGCTATATTCAAAAAGCACTGGAAGGTACTTTTAAATGCCACTCCAGTATATTTTTTTACACATTTATGCGATTTCACTTCAGTTAGTCATTTCCCAACACATTATATTTCACTATATGTGTCCCCACTTCCAATACACTTCCGGTTCACAGGAGTTCTATGCACACTTCCGGGTCATCGGGTCCCGGTCTGCTGCATAACACATTTTTTTTACACAGACACCATAGAGATGCTGTTTTGTCTCATTCAGCGTCCGTTGCTTGCTGGATTGCATTGCCGGGACGCTAGGTGTATTTATTTAAGTCCCATCCCTCTGCGGTGTACAGATTGTACGTACAGCAGAGTTGAGTGGGATGTTTGCTCTCTGATTGGCCCAGTGAGTCATGTGAGAGGGAGACGTCAGACACGCCCACGGACGTGACTTCATTTCCTACACAGACTGGTCATGTGGGCGTTCAGGGATAGAGGCCGGCTCATACATAGCGGCCTATTGGTCAGCTTTATTTAACACCTTTTGTCTTTTTTTTTTTTTTTTTTTGCCACATCAGATAACTTTATCAAGAGACTAACTTCAGCCTGGTGTTCATGAATGTCTCTAATCAAGTCGCATCATTGTGGCTTATCGCGATTACCTTTTTTTTTGTGAATCTTCTGTGCAAATGTTGTATAGCAATATACATTACAAATTATGTGTAGTTGCGGTAGTGCCGTGTTACAATGAGCATAACATACATCCTACAGTGCTAAGCCAGTTAGCCGTATGCCCTCACAGTTACTATTATGCATTTTTATATATTTGGTACTTTTCTTTTTAGTGAACCCACCCACCCGCCCCCTGTGATACCCCCCCTATTGAATCCCTATATATTTAAGGCGCATCCAATGGCCGACATAGGTTCCATGCATTATTCCAACTCGACTCTAGGCTCTGGGCTGCTCCTAGTATAGCCCACCCCATTAAAAAGGAGTGGGTATTCTCGGTGCTAGAGTGTCACTGATGGCGGGCGCGGCATTGTCTGGATCCACAGGTTCCACATTCTCGCAAATTTATTATAATTGCCTGTCCTCGTATAGAATGTTCTTTCGCTCCACACTGTGGAGTTAGCAGTCCCTATCCAGGCTTCCGGGGTGGGAGGAGTACTAGATTGCCAGGACTGTGCAATTAGTTTTCTAGCTTGGAACAGGCATCTTACCACCGCCACCACCGTGTTCCTATCTCTTAGGTCGTTAGTAACATGCCCCAGCACACAGGTCCTGGGATCTAGCTCTAAATTAATTTTAAATATAGTATTTATTTTCTTTAAAATCTCGGACCAATACCTAACTAATTTTGGGCACCTCCAGAACATATGAATCAGATCGCCTGTTCTTCTGCATCTGGGGCACTCATCGTTGGTCCGGCGGCCAATCATAAAGAGCTTTTTTGGTGTATAATAAGACCTGTGCAGTAGCATCAGGTGGGAGGCCTTTTGTGAGGGAGAGACCGACACCTCAGATCCCATTTCCAGGATCCTTTTCCACTGTATGTCCGTTATCGCCCCCACATCTGCCGCCCACTTGTCCCTGCCCCCGGAAGAGCCCACATTTATATTTGTTTTCTTAATTAGTTGGCTATATATTACTGTGATTAACCCCTTGGAGGTCTCTGAGTTAAATATTGTTTGAAGTAGTGAGATCTTGCACCAAGTGGGGGATTGCCTTCCAAACTGCTTCCTCAGGGCGTGTCTAATCTGCAAGTAACTATAGAATACACGATTTGGTAGCCCGTACTCGTGCCTCAGCACCTCAAAGGGTTTCAGAGTGTCCCCCTCATATAACTGTATCAACCGGCGGACCCCGTTCCTCTCCCACAGCTTATTCCTGTTAACAGATAATAATTCCTGCAGGTTCTTGTTGTCCCAAATTGGTGAGTATTCTGAGACTCCCCTATACCCCATTATTCGCTTGGCTGTCTGCCAAACCCTGGTAATCATTTTAAGTGTCGGGGTCCCTCCTAGTAGTGAGTCTGCCTCCAGTGCTTCGACTAGTGAGTTATGTGGGCTGCCCTGTAGGATAATTTCGGCGTTCTTATTTCCCCCTCCATCAATGGCGCATCCCTCTAGTTGCTGCAGCTTGGCTGCCAGAAAGTAAATACGCGGGTGGGGGACCCCCAGTCCCCCCTCCGTGGTAGGGCACTGTAAATTTTGTAAGCCTATTCTAGCCTGTCCTTTTTTCCAAATTAATTCCCTAAAGAGGGATTGGATTCTTTGAAACCACTTCTCCCCGATCCATACTGGGGAGTTGTGGAACAGGTATAACAGCTGGGGCAGCCATATCATCTTGATCAAGTTTGTCCGGCCCGCCACGGATAGAGGGAGTCTACACCAGGTATCGCATTTTTTATTGAATTTTAATAGAAGAGGGACCAAGTTGTCCTCAATGAACGCACCGGGATCCTTGGACAACACTACACCAAGGTACTTCATTTTCCCCGTGACTTTCAGTTGGGGTAAGCTCGTTGGAATAGGGTTGGCCAATGGGTCGACCGGCAGGAGCGATGATTTCTCCCAATTGATTGTCAATCCTGAGAATTTCCCAAAGTCCTCCACTAGGTGTATTACTTTCTCTAGTGAGGAGGTCGTGTCCCCTAGGAAGAGAAGGACATCGTCCGCAAAAAGTGCAATTCTCTCCTCCTCGCCATTTCTGTGGAAGCCCTGCAGTTCAGATGATGATCTCACCGCTCCCTCCAGCGGCTCCATGGCCAAGACAAACAGCAACGGGGATAGGGGACAGCCCTGTCTGGTCCCTCTTTCGAGGGGAAAGCTTTCTGAGTGGTCATTGTTTATTTTGAGTCTTGCCCTTGGTTGATTATAAAGAATTTTTAACCAGCTGATGAATACGGGGCCAAATCCGAACCTCTCCATCACCCGCCAAAGATATTCCCACTCCAGGCTGTCAAAGGCCTTGGCGTCGTCCAGAGACAGTATGGCTCTAGACCCCGCATTCTCCACTGGAGCCTGGAGGTTCAAGTATACCCTTCTAATATTGGTGCTGGTGGACCGGTCGGGGATAAACCCCGATTGGTCTGGATGGACCAGTTTTGCAATGCACTTATTTAATCTAGACGCCAGCACCTTTGCTACAATCTTGGCGTCTGAACACAGTAGTGATATCGGTCTATATGAGGTAACTTCCAGATGATCTTTCCCCTCTTTTGGTATCACCACTATGTCAGCCTCCAACATTGATGGGGGTAGCCTTCCGTCCTTAATCGTCTGCTCCAATACTTTTAAAAGCTCCGGGAGTAGAACCTCCCCATATTTTCTATAAATCTCCAGTGGCAGGCCATCCGGGCCAGGGGACTTCTGACCTGACAACTCTGCAACAGCCTTTTGCAGCTCCTCCAAGGTCAGGGGAGACTCCATCTCGCTCCTATCCCCCTCCGATAGTACAGGCAGATCCACCCCTTTCAGAAACCCATCCATATCACGCCGGTCAAGCCCCCGGCGCGACCTGTACAGGTCCCTATAGAACGTAGTAAAGGTCTCTAGGACCTCGGCGGGGTCAGAAGTAATCTCTCCAACCGGTGTCCTAATTGAGAGGATGGCCGACGGGGATAGGTTGGACTTAGTTATTAGTGCCAACATCCGACCTACCTTCTCTCCTTCGCCATAGTAACTTTGCTTCTGGAATAGTCTTTTGTTTTCTGCTCTTCTATTAATTAATTCCCTATACTCTTGTTGCCTACTAAGCCATACCTCCTGTTTTGCAGGGGTTGGGTCCGCCACATATTGTGCTTCTGCTTCCAAAGCTTCACTTCTAGCTCTCGCCTCCCATTCCCTTGACGTTTTCTTTACTATAGTAACCTGCTGGTGTAGTAATCCCCTAAGAAATGCTTTTAAAGTGTCCCACACTAACGCCGTAGGGGCTGAGCCTGAGTTAAATATTACAAACTCTTTTAATTTAGAGATAACTTCTGCTGGGCTGCCTATTAGATCCAGCCATAGCGGTTTTATTGACCACCTTTTCCGGCTGGTTCTGGCATTTAAGTTCAGAGTCAAGGTCAGGGGAGAGTGGTCCGATATGCCCCTCGGCTTATATTCTATAATCCCTATTAGTTGTAGGGCTTCGCTGTTGCCTACTGCCATGTCTATACGCAAAAGAGTCGAGTATGAACCTGAATAGCAGGAATACTGCCGGGTTTTTGGATTGTGGGATCTCCACAAATCACACCACCCAATCTCTTCCAGAAGTTGGCCTAAGCGACCCTCTGGTACCCTTTCCGCCCGGTTCATAGGCGGAAATCGATCCATTTTATTATTCAAAACACTGCATTAAAATCCCCCACCGCTATTATCGGCACGTCTGGCTTGTTCTCGACAAATTCCAACAGATCCAATATGATCTCTGTTTTGAACGGGGGAGGGATGTATATATTTGCTATTACCAGAGGCCTGTCTTCCACAATACAACTCAAGAAAATATAGCGGCCCAATGCATCGATTCTAGTTTCCCTGCAGGAAAACGAAATACCTCTCCCCACCAATATGCTCACCCCTCTTGAATATGAGGTGTAGACTGAGTGGTACTGTTCTTGAAATTTATAATTCCGAACTTGTAGTTTGGTATCGTTAGTGAGGTGGGTTTCCTGCAGGCATGCCAGTTCAACCCCGTAAGCTTCTAATGCCGTGAAGACTGCTGCCCTTTTTGCAGGATCACCCATTCCCCTAACGTTCCAAGAGCCTATCTTTAACAGATTAAAGAGTATTTAAAAAGAAGAGAAGAGAAAAAGAAGTAAAAAGAAGAAAAAAGGGTAAAAAAAAGAAAAGGAAGAGCAGAGAAAAAGAAAAAGGAAAAAAAGGGGACCAAAAAAAATAAAACAAAAGGAAAAAGAGCAAACGCCCAGAGAGGAAGGGCATTTCGTTTGTGTTCTTGTAAGTGCCAAGTTGTTCATGAGCGCTATGGAAGAGAAAAAAAAAAAAAAAAGAAAAAAGAGGAAGAAGAAGAAAAAAAAAAAAAGAAAAGGGCAAAAAAAGAAAGAAAAAGAATGGAGTGGGGGGGGCGTAGGGCCCCCGCGTCCAGGGACTCCCCCCCCCCCTCCCACATTTCCTAGGTGCAGATATAAACCACATGTGCTAGTAAACCTTGCATTTATTTTTATAAGCCCACCCTTCGTAACTATATGTGCCTGACATTCAGTCCATTGCCTAACCTTGTGTCTTTCTGTAGACCCCCCTTCCCCCCACCCTCGGCTTCGTACATCCCCCTATTACCCACCCTTGTTCATGACCCCCCCTTCTGCCTAACTAGGCTAGCCCTAGGGGCTGTGCTTGTGACCTTTTTCCCCCCTCCCAACCATACAAGGAATGCCTCCCCACACATATATTGAGAAAATACATTGTGACTCGCTACCACACTCTTCCCCCCCTCCCCCCCTCCCACAACCCTCCTCCAAACCCTTAGATCAGCATTTAAAACGTGTAACACTAGTGTGCTCGCATCCTTCATCCGTACTTCCAACTCGCAACCCCCCCCCTTCCACCCACCCACATCCCCCGTGTAAACTGCTGATTGCTATGAAAAATAGAAAAAGGAAAAAAAAGAAACAAGAAGAAAAAGTAAGAAAAAAAACAAGTCGCAATTTCCTCTTTTCCTATTCAAGTCTAGACTTATTTAACCCCTAGCTCTATAGGTCCGTTTTGTTGTCTTCCAGCCACTTTGATGCCCCTGCTGTTGTGTCAAAAAAAAGGGTGGACCCTAGGGCAGTGATGCGTAGTCGCGCCGGATACAGCAGGGCATATTCTATGTTGTAGGACCGTAGGTTACGCCTAATGTCCCTGAATTCAGCCCTCTGTTTCTGAAGGTCTGGGGAGTAATCAGGAAAAAATAAGATCTTAGCTCCATTGTATAGGATGTCCCCCAGCTCTCTAGCTCTACGCATCAATGTTACCTTGTCTCTATAGTTAAAAAGTTTCATTATTATTTTCCTGGGGTACCCCCCTGTTGGCGAGGCCCTAGTTGGCACTCTGTGGGCTCTTTCAATAGTGAAGAAGTGGGAGAAGGTTTCCGTCCCAAATATTCCCCTAAGCCACTTCTCCAAGAACTCCTCAGGGTGAGGGCCCTCACACCGCTCCGGCAGGCCTACTATTCTCACGTTGTTCCTGCGAGACCTATTTTCCATTTCCTCCATTTTGGCTTTGTATACGCCCATCTGCGTTTTTAATGACTTGAGCTCTTGTTACAGTGGGGTTAATTCATCCTCAGCCTGGCTAACTCTGTCCTCCAGTACAGTTGTTCTGGCAATGGTCCTTTGCAGCTCTTGACTTAATATAGTTATCTCTTCCTTTAGGCCCGTTAGCTGGTCGCACAGGTCGCTTAGGGAGGCCTTACAGGAATTAACAGCGCATAGAACGTCTTTCAGTGTAGGTTCAGCTTCTGTTGGTGCGTCGTGCACAGCAGCCTTATTGGCTGCTATTCCCGCCAATTCACCCGCAGAGCTATTACTGTTTGCCGTTTTTATTGTATGCGTTGCCGCTGGCCCTTTTCCTAGGCTTCTCCTGTCCCCTGAGCCCCCCGCATGCAATCTGTCCTGTTGTAGCTGTGTGTTTTTAGATGGCGATGAGGTCGAGGGGTGCGCAAATTTTTCCAGTTTAGCCGCTGCAGCGGCTGCTGCCTGGTTCACCTTTTCTTTTGATGTACGCGTCATTTGGGAGCTAGTGTTGTCCTGCTGTTGTAGTTCCTCTCCCTTTTTCCTTGTCATAGCTTATTGTATAAGATTATGAGGGTATAGAAAAGAGTTAAGCAGCTCGTGGGATTAATGTTATCCCCCCCCTCTCTGCGCCTTTCCCGTTTACAGCTGTGCTAAGGAGACTGACCAAGTTTGAGGGTAGGCGGTGTATCGGCTCCGTTAGATTTGTATATTGTGGCGTAAAGTTGGATCAATCTTGTTAATGCGGCTCTCCGCTAGCCATCAAGGGGTGTCTGCTCCCTAGTAGGTGCAATTCACTATAGGACAGCACGCCAGGCTACCCAATCTTACCTAAGCCCAAAGGGCTGATCATTAACTTGCAGCGTGTATTACTCTGCCTGGATCCTCCTGAGCCTCCCCCCTTCCCTTATCTGCATCAATGGGCTGGCCCTTAAGGAGATGGGGGAAACAGTCCACCCCCGTTGTGGCTACACGGACTGGTACTTTAATGCTGCCAGGAGCCTGGGCAGCGCAGGGACGCTCCTGGTATTGAATCCTCTCAGTCCTCTTGCTGGTGACACTTGCCGTCCCCGCCGCTTCCACTTGCTGTTACCGAGGCCGTTGCCCGGGTAACCGCGATCAACAAGTGGCTCGTGCTCCTCCACGCCGCTCCGAGGGCTCTGACTGCTTCCTCTCCCAAGCAGCTGCACCGAACACCGCCGGCACGCCGGAACGAGCGCTGACAGAGGGGCCAGGCGAACACCAAGCTCAGCAAGGTACTGGAGGGGCAGTTAGGCAGGCCGGGACGCTAGTCTAGGTCCGAGAAACACGGAGGCATCGGGCTGAGGGGAGCTCACTCAGCCCTCCTCTCACTCTGGCATCCGGTCACGCCCCCCAGCACCACATTTTGTCTTCTTATTGAGGATTGGCTCCTCTGGCTGACAGGGCGGTACATTCTGCCGGACTGTCAGCAGAGGAGTGCTGTTTTCATTTAATCTTTAAATGCTTTATTTTTGTTAGAGAGATCATAGAGTGATATATTTTTCTGCTTGTAGATCTTTATACAGTCTCCTGAGCTTCACCTTAATGTCATTCATTTATTTATATAGAAATTGTGTATGATCTTTATGTCTAGACATTTAAGCAAGTCATGTGATTGTATTCACCCAATCCAATCTCCTGGTTTTTCAGCCCTTGTGATTGGTCCTTCTCTAAATAATTTTATTATATATATTTGGCAACTTGGAGTGAGTGGTCTATGCCCCTGTTGAAGACCCCTAGGTCGAAACGCGTCGGGTACATACACCACTCTCTTTGTTGCCCATTTGTTTTTATCCACCGTGATCACGCTTTTATTTGTGTATGGTCCTTTTTGTCAATAAAAACACCCTTTTTTATCTGTACCATGTGGAGGCACATTCTTTTTGTTTCCACATTTACCGCATGAGATCCAGTCCCTCCAACTGCTCCTTTCGGGGGACCGTTTGTGAAACTTCTGATGCACGCTGGGACGGTTCGGTGTGAGGACGGTTCGTTGTGAGGACCCATCCGGTTGCCGGCCGAGATCCATACAGACCACAATCCAAGAGATTGGCAATTCTCTGTGATTTCTTCTGAAGGGGAGTTGAGAGCTCGGGTTGCAGCTCACCTGCTGCACATCCCCTGCCCACTGTATATCCTGTAAGAGGAGGGAGAAGGAGGTAGGCTAGGTCTGCCCACAACCCCAGTGTTCAGCCAATCTGTGCCTAGGAAGGGGGTGCGGGAGGGAGATTTCAAAGCAACCAGTGCTCCTGCCCTGATGTCTCCCTGAGCCTCTGAAGACAATGCAGCTCTGGGTGAGTGAACTCTCCCCTCTCTCTGCCTTAAATGTTCCATTGTCTTCCTGCCTTCCATGTACCATAGTGATCCTTCCTGCCTTCCATGTACCATAGTGATCCTTCCTGCCTTCCGTGTGCCATAGTGATCCTTCAATGTGCCACAGTGGTCCCTCCTTCCTGCCTTCCATTTACCATAGTGATCCTTCATCAATTGCAGCCTCACTGTACCATCAAATGCAGCCTCACTGTGACCCCCCCCGCCCGCCGTCTGACCGGCACTTACCCCATCTTGGTGGCGGGTCAGGCAGCAGGTGACGGCGGTGAGCTGTGGGATGGGCAGCGGGTCAGGCAATGGCTTCTGTGTCCTCCATGCTTCCTGTGCGTCTCTTCTTCCCTTCTGCTAGGTGTCTAATAGAATCGCCTGTGCTTTTAGCCAATCAGGTGACTGGTATTAGACCCACGCTTCATGATTGGCGCACAGGCGGTTCAGTGTTAGAAAAGCAAATATTTATTTGCACACCTGGGTAGGCTGCGAGCGCAATGCTCTGCGCTCTGAGTCCACCTTTTTTGAAGCCTATTAGAGCCTGAGGCTCTAATAAGGTGCTTCAAAAAGACACCCCCGCCCCTGTAATTTAGGCACCCCGCGTCCTAAAAGGGGCCTGATGCCTGAATAGGATGTGGCCGCGGTGGACATGGATAGATTCATGCAATGTATGAATCTATCCATTCTACATATAGGGGGTAGCATGACAGAGGAGGCCCTAATGGATGGGCCCCCACTGGGTAGGTGGAACTAACAGGCAGCACTGGTGGGCACTGGTAGGCGGCACTGGTGGGCACAGATGAGTTGGCTTTGGCTCTCCCTGTTCGGGACCGATGTCCCCTTCACAGAAGCCGGGGGATCTGCTTTTTTTTTTTTTCTCACACTTCCAGCGTGAGGAGAAATAACCTGATTACCGAACTTCTGTTTACATCACGTGATCAGCTGTCATTGGCTGACAGCTGATCGTGTTGTAAGAGGCCGGGATCTCATTAACTCAGTGAACACACAGCGTGCTGCACATGCGTCGCAGCTCATGTACGGGAAGACGTCTTTTGACTCCCTCCCGGCAATTAAGGCCCACGCTGTAGCTGTCATTGGGCTATAGCACGGACGTGAGGAGGTTAAGCTCTCTGTCTATTTTCAGTGTACACAAAACCAAGTAAATTTTCTAAATGATTGTGTTGAGGTTTATATGTACCCCTGAGACTCCAGCTTGGGGCACAGCAATCAAAGCATAGTTTATAGGTACAAGGAAGCCCAGGTTTTGTTTAACCATGGCCCTTAAGCCCCTCCCATGATCATATTTGGCCACACCCACTCTTTGCTGCACCGCCCTCTGTAGGTCACTGTCTCCATGCAGTGTCCATTATTTTTAAGTTCAAAAGTTGGAAGGTTTGTGTATACATGGGCAGCACAAAAGCAAAAGGGGGTGGAGCCGGGGAGGTTGGTGACAAAATGCACCAGCCCTGATAGGAATAAGGAAGATACATGGAAGAACCTCCCAGGTGGATGCAGAATTAGTGTGTGGATGAGGTCCGTGCAGTA
This sequence comes from Lithobates clamitans, assembly GCA_037952925.1. Lineage (NCBI taxonomy): Eukaryota > Metazoa > Chordata > Amphibia > Anura > Ranidae > Lithobates > Lithobates clamitans. The sequence continues at coordinate 52,199 of JBBGZY010001429.1, read as the reverse complement.
ATATCTAGTACAGATAAAGGTTGGTAAGCATGGGGGTGTCCTTAGATGAGGTGGCTGCATTTGTCTTCTTTTTTCAGTGTAAAAATATCTTCAGCAAGAACATATAATATTTTTTGATCCTGCCAGATACTCAGTGTCCTTTTCCTTTCTAGTTTCTACTATGAATTCCCCTCCCCCATGTAATGGAGATGAAGATCTGTTTGTAGTCCAGTTCAGGAGAGCAGCCTAGGGTGACAACTCAGCTCTACACAGATACAGTGCAGTGAGTGAGTGTTGTCACCCTAGGACAGGAAGTGTGTTATTCACATAATTACCAGGCAGGTGAAAATAAAAGAAGACAACAGAAAATGAATGCAGCCACCACATCTAAGGACTGATAAGTTGCAATTAGGTCTGAAACAACTAATCGATTATTCGACAACTGATCGATTATGAAATTAATCGATTACTATTTTCATAATCGATTAATTGGCCAGTAACATAATGGGGTTATAAAAAATAAAACGAGCCCTTTATAGTACAAAAAGAGCAAATAATTGCTACTGTAAATATTACTTTCACAGTTCTACAGTAAAAAATGAACCCCTTACAGTAGTGATTATTTGCTCTTTTTGTACTATAAAGGGCTAATTTTAGTTTTTTTAACCCCATTATGTTACTAAACGTCTTAGACTTGGTTCACACCTATGTGTTTTTTGGTGCTTTTTGCAGAAATGCACTACATTTCATTTACATGTTTTCCTATAGGACACGTTCATATCTGTGCTTTTTTCAGCCGCTGCGTATTTGGAAAGGGTCAGGGACTTTTTTTTATTGCAAAACTGTGCTTTTTTGGTTCAATATACTTCAATGGAGAAGCTGCAGAAAAGCACTTAATGCGTTTTTGCAGCAATTTGTGTTTTTTAATCTGCCCAACAACAAATTGCAAAAACGCAAATCGCAGCAAAATCATGTGTGCATAAATCAAAACGCACAGCAAAAAGCACTGCAAAGACACAACAAAAGCAAACTGCATAGGTGTGTACCGAGCCTTATGCTGGCCACACCGATAAATTTTCAGATGAGAATATTCAGACAAACAAATCTTTGTACATTCGATGAATGAAAGAAAGTTTGAAATTTGAACTTGTTTTTTAACATTCTGTTTTTAAAATGAATGTAATTTCTGAATGAAAACCGCATACACTGTCTGAAAATTCCTTTCACCAAGAAGTTTTCTATTTCAAAATTTTCCCGTCACTATGGTTAATAATGAACGTCAATTTGACTCCACTAACGATAAGAAAATTGAACGAACGTTCTTAAAATTACATTTTATTGAGGGAAGACATTGTTTGTTTTTTAAATAAAAAAAATTTGATCTGAGTCTGATATTTACCACATTCACCCTTTAATAGTACATACAGTATATCTCTTCTAATAGTATATCTCCTCTAATAGTATATACAGTATATCTCTTCTAATAGTATATACAGTATATCTCTTCTAATAGTATATACAGTATATCTCTTCTGTCTGCTGTTTTCAGAGTGGATTCAATATTTTGCTCCCTAACCATATAGTTGGTTATTTATATTTACCACTGCATAGAGATATTTAAGAATACTTTTTTTAAACTTTACATATTAACTAAATTATACACCAAACTTCTTTTAAGGTTATTAACCGATTAATAGAAACAACAATCGTCCAACTAATCGATTATGATAATAATCGTTAGTTGCAGCCCTAGTTGCAATATATTACCTTTTTTGGGGGGGTTTAGATACACTGTGTTGGCACAGACAGCAGTTGGCAAAGTTATGATGGACACATAATGCTGAGCAGAGTGTGGGGAATTGTGACCCAGGGCAGCCATATCACATGGGAGAATGGACTATTGGATGATGGAGGGTGGGAATAAACTAGAAAGAGAACAACCCCAATGCTGTATGTTGGTGATAGTCTCTGCAATTTTCTGAGGGTGTCTGTGTGGTTTATATTTCCAGATTTACTACAGAAAAAGACATTTGAAGAGCAATGATGTCTATAAAGATGTGCCACTGGCAGAGGATGCATCAGTGTCATCCATACAGAATGGATCCATACCCACCAATGGTATCTATGAAGATTTGCCACTGGCAAAGGATAGATCAGTGCCACCCATCCAGAATGGATCCATACCCACCAATAAGATTAGATCCCCACCTGCCACTAAGAACACATTTTTATCTATTGAGAGAATTGAGGCCCCCTACTCCATGTAGAGAAGCTCAGTATCCAGAGTCTAATGTTTGATTGTCTAATAGAAATTTGTTAGAAATCATTAAAAAAAGACCCTTATCTTATAATTTCTGATTAGAAGCAGCAGAGCAATTCCTCACATATGAGGGAACGTTCACACCAGGTGTATCGATCAACACAAGGACACTCTAAAAACAATTGCTGTCTATGAGCCCTTCACACCACAATGCATATTATGCAGCGCAACACACAAAAATCTGTATAAATGTAACATTCTTGTCAAATTACAAACAAAAAGTGAGGATCTTGACCCCTGATGTGTCCAATGAAGTAAAACTGCATTTAAAAATGTGCAGGTCAGCATGCAGAGATGTATGTCAACGCACATCAACCTGCATGCAGTGTATGTGTTTTCTGTGTGCTTGTCAGAGAGGATCTCGGTTCAGGACACTTGCTGGGCACTCTGGAGCTGGTTGCCCTATTTTGGTTGCTGGGATGCTGTGTTCGGTGCTGTCCGATCATCAGCTTCCTGTTCCCGTGCTTCCTGTTTCCTGTGTACTGTTTGATGTCTCTGTGACCCGGCTTGTTTACTGGACTCTGCTCTGCTATCCGCCTGCATCTGACCCCTGGCCTGCCTCTGACTTTGAACCTGCCTGACCCCTCTGTACCGTGCCGACCGCCTGCTGCCAAACCTGCTTGTGACCTGGACTTTGTATCTGCCTGCTCCTTTTGTACCGTGCTGACTGCCTGTTGCCAACCTTGCTTGTGTTCGGATCTGCCTGCTCCTGCTCTGCACCTGACCTACAGCCTACCTATCATCTCCTGCCAGCTTGCATCAGGACTTTGGGCCTCATCCCTGCTAACCACCTGCCAGGCTCTCATACCATTCTGTGCTCCCATGCCTTCTGTGTGCTCTATCAGGGGCCGGGAACCAGATACGTATGGGAGGCCATCCTCTGCTATATCGGGTTCGTCAGTCTGATATGGGTAAGTCTGACAGTGCTCAGATGTGATTGAGCCTTCAGTGCCTTAACTCTCCTCTCAGGTACCTATCAGGTGTGTGACATCATCAACTGTATACCCCGCACACTCCTACCTAAGACACCCATAGGGTCATCAGGGGCGGAGTCTAGAAGAGCTGCCTTTACGTAGACATCACCTTTATTAAATATAGTGGTCATCTAAAGATGTTTAGGTCCACTTTTGAAGTTGATGTGTAGCCATTTTTTTATTTTTTAAATAGAGAAGAATGTTAAATATTCTATCAAGTTATGATTTGTTTTGTGTCCCAATGCAGCAATTTCCCTTCATTTTCCTGTCTTGGGGTGCAACAGATAATTGAGTCTTAGAAAGTTGTCACAGAGACCAGTGAAGGATATTTTCTCATTTTTAGACTTGTAATTTTTAGATTTGTCACCAGGACAAATAGAGATAATGAATCTCCATAGTGGGGACACAGCAATAAAAATTTGACTCCCTTTGCTTAAAAAAAGGCTTTACTTGCTCAATAAGAGGAGGTTAAACCCTGAATAACGTCCTCCAGCATTTGACTTTAATATAAAGTACGCATAGCACTTACCTCTGGGTGTGCTCTCCTCCAATGATGAGAGGTCTGAGCCAATCCACTCCATTCCTGCCGAAGCCACGCCCTTCCCATCATCTTCCAGGTCCACCATCTTCTTCCTTCTCCCATTGGACAGGCACTGATGATGTAACCCCCACACATGTACACTGGAGTTATATGATCTCAGCATGTGAGATCCCAGGACTATACACTGCACTCTGCATGTACTACAGTCAGTGTGCAGAATAACATTGCCAGCAGGAAAAGTTGATTTCCTACATTTCTCAGGAATTTCTACTGATTGGTAATCTGTATTGTCATCTGTTTAGACCTCCCAGACGAGCAAAACATTGATCTGGACTTCTTATTCCAGTGACAACACTGCCGGGTGATTGTTGGCATTTCCTGGCTGTATGTCTTCTGTTGGAATGTATTTGTTACAACAGGAAGGAATTTTTTCCCCTGCTGTAGCAAATTGGATCCTGCTTTTCTGTTTTTTTCACCTTCCTTTGGATCAACTGTGGGTATAGGATTGGGTATATGGGATTGTATGATATTTTTTATTTTTTTTTATGGTTGAACTAGATGGACTTGTGTCTTTTTTCAACCTGACTATGTAACAGTGCCGGGTCATAATAATCCACAATATTGTTGGAGGAAACTACGGTTGCCATTTATACTAAGTTGAACTCCAGTCAAACTCATAAATACTCATCAAAGGATTTATAATTCTGTCCGGCCACTTTTTTGATTCACACATCAGTCAGACAGGTGATGTTTACAGCTATAGAATACAGTGATGTCACCTCCTGCCCACAGCATGCTGATTGGATGATGAAGGAACAGCAACACAGAATAACTTATCAACTCTGCCCTCTCCACCTGTCAGCACATGTGCATGCAGCAATGCCCTGATTGGCTTATACTGTTGCCCCTCCCTTCCTAGTTTGAATGCTGCTGTTTAGAGGGTGATGGGGGGTAATATCCAGACAGATTCAGATACCTAGGCTAGTTGTCTGCAAAAATAATTATAAGTCCATCTCTGGGTTCCTTGACCCCCCTCCCCCCCCGTATATATGTGTGTTTCTAACATTATTTACTTACCCTTCTCTGATGTCTTCTGGCCAGTCATGTGGCACGCTGGGTTCATGTCCTCTCTGGTCTTCTCCCAGGGTGGGCGGTCCTGGATGATGCAGAATGTGGCACTGATTCAGTGGTGTCAGAGAGCGCGGGGGGCTGACAGAGTCTAAAGCCCCGAGTGGGTCCCCAAAAAGCCCCGGGTCTCGGGTGGGCACTATTCTATTATTAGCCTCGAGCGCCGCCGCCGAGCGGGGACCGATCTGATCCCGAGCGCGGCCGAGTGTAATAGCAGGTCCCGCCTTCTGGAGCCTGCAGCTCTGATGGACATCCAACCAGTCTAATGCCAGGACGTGACATCCATCATAGGCGCTGCAGGCTACAGAAGGTTGGAATTACAATGCGGCCCCACTTGGCACTCGGGCGGCCGGCTGGCCCTCATCGTGGCTCTCTCTGGCTGCCTGGATTCTGGAGTCTACTCTACTGTGTGATGGGCATGCCACTGAGCTGCAGGAGGACACCTGAAGTCTGGTCAGGTAGGTCAGTGTATGTCAGTTTCAAGTAGATCAGTGTGTGTCAGGTAGGTACTGCCACCCCCCCAGTGCTGGGCTCAGACTTTGGGCCATAGCCCCTGTTTTTTTTGCCACCTAGCAACTCCCCTGCACTGATTGCTCTCTGCAATATTACTCAGTGAGTGGGGGGAGGGGGTGTGCACAGGGGGCGGGATCATAGCGCTCTGCACTCACAGTCTTTCCTCAGTCTTCCAGCAGGTCTAGTCACACTGGACATCCCTCAACCTGGAAGACTGAGGACATCTTGTGGTGATGATGAGATTCTGCAGGGGACAATTCCAGGGTGAATATTGGAATGAGCACTGAGGCTGGACATGTACAATAAATATAAAAAATAAAGAAAATATATTGTATAAGATGTAAAGAAACTCAGAGAAATGTTCACTTTTTTATGTTGTAAATAGTATAATTTATATGATGTGTATGTTCTGGTTCTTCTGATGGTATAATCTGTACTGTCTGTATATATTGCTAAACTTTACTGTATGCATATACAGTATCAGTTCTCCCAACTGTATAATCTGTATCTTCGGTGAATACCGGTTCTCCTAATTATCCCGTTAGCATTGAATTATCTCAGGATAAAGCACTTAGCAAATAGAAACTGTGCAATAATGAGGCATGGAATGTGTAAAGTGTACCTGTCTATATACAATGAAGATCTATTATCTGTCCAGAATGTGATCACATCTCTGAGCCTCCCTTCCTCTATGGAGGACAGGTACTCTTCTCCTCTACATAGAAGAGAGAAGATTGCTCTCATTTGAAGTCAAAAGTAAATTGCACTTTTATTTTAATTCACTTTTTAGCATTTATATCAGATTTATATCAGTCATTGCCACAATTCTGGGGTAGAAGTAAACTATATTTTTCTATGCATTTTATTCATATTATACATATGTTAATATGATTCATATTATCTGAAATAAAATTCAGAATTTGGTTGTTGGTTGCCCTTCTTTGCTGTCTTCCTGTACAAATAATTCACAAACAATCTCTAGTCTCGCCATTCTCAGCCCGGGTTCCTCAGTGTCCTCGTGGTTGAATGGCTTTCCATTTGATGGAGTCGGCATAGTTCTGGAGCCAATGCAGAAATTAAGGTATCAAATAGTTCAGGATAAAAGTGCAGGGCTCCTTTAAATGTGCAGAAATAGAAGAAATGGTCACTCAGACAGAGATGTTGTCTCAATCAAGAGAACAAAACACACATGCCTAATGCACTGCAGATGTCATCCCTCCTGTAGGTCCACGTCGGTGTCTAGAGATGTCACCTCCGCCGGATCAAGGCATATTTAGCCATTATAAATGAACATTTCTTATAGTGTAGTATTTAAAAAACATTCCATGGAATAGTGAAGGAAATCTTCTGGCTACTTTCAATCAGCAAAATTGTTTCTATATCATTACAGTGTATACAGAACATCAGGTACAAAACATTATGTGACAGTTCTTTAGCCCAGAGAGGACCAGACACTTTGGAGTTGATTTACTAAAGGCAAATAGACTGTGCGCTTTGCAAAGTGCAGTTGCACTCTACAAGAAAGGTTGCTCCAGAGCTTAGTAAATGAGCAGAAGCTCTGCTGACTTCCATCATTCAATCATGTGCAAGCAAAAATGCTGTTTTTTATTTTCCTTGCATGTGATTGGGTATTCTTTGCAAAGTGAACCTTCATCTCATTTACTAAGCTCTGGAACAATTGCACTTGCAGAGTGCAGTCTATTTACCTTTTAGTAAATCATCCCCTGTAAGCCTACCAAAAATAAAGTACGACTATAGATGCAAAGTGATCAGGAGATGCTGGCGGGGAACCAATGTACCCCATACAATTTTAAAGAAAGATAACAGTTAGAAAGAGAGAAAGGCAGAGGGGAAGAAAGAAATAAAATAAAAAAGGGGGGTAAAAATGATAATAAGGGTCTCCTACCTGGACCTCCCAATTGGAGCTGGAGTCATGGAGCTCCTTGTACTTGTCAGAAAATGAATTGGGTCCAGTAATACCAAGTCTTGTGAATCGGAGCCTCTTGTCTGCTCACACAGGCTGTAATCTCCTCCATATTATAATATAATAATTATTATAATAACAACATTCTCTGAATTATTCCAATGACTCCCTGTAGGAGATGAGGCAGATTTCTAAAGGACTGGGATGTGAGCCCTGGCTGCACTCATGAGGTGTCCTCTTAGAGAATTACAGTTCTTCCATAGCGGAGATATAATAGGTAGGCAGTTGGGTCGATTTCTAATGCCAAACCAGTCAGATGCTAAATAAAAGCACAGACACTCTACCAGAAGGGCCGGGTCCATGGACATAACCAAGAAATATGGATTATGGTACCCCTAGATGCCCTACACCAGGAATATGGAATTAGCGGACCTCCAGCTGTTGCAGAACTACAAGTCCCATCATGCCTCTGCTTCTGGGTGTCATGCTTGTGGCTGTCAGAGTCTCGCTATGCCTCATGGGACTTGTAGTTCTGCAACAGCTGGAGGTCCGCTAATTGCATATCCCAATAGCTCAACACTATCAGGTGGGGTCTGTGTGTGGGAAGTGTTAGGAGATATTTAAACCCTTAGAACATGGGCCTACAGAACTCAGCATAGCTGTGAAAAAATACTAAAATTACCACAAACTAATACAAACCAATTTTAAAAACATTTCAAATTGGAAAGAAACATAATAAAACAATATTGGTGACTCATTATTACCAACAACAATAATGGTAATAACTAAGATATAAAACACTGAATATGTGATTCCCTCTATTTATATAAAAAGTGGATCCTTTTATCATGGATACATAGTATCAGGGCAATAGGAGAAGTTTTGGGTAATAAAATGAAAAGCTTAAAGATATATATTAACCACTTCTGGACCACCCTATAGAAGTTTTACTATTCCAGTGTGGCATCTGTGCACTAGATCATATATATATGTGTATGTGTATATATATATAATATATATATATATATATACATACATACATATACACACATACATGATCCGACACCTCCAGGTAGGGGCCACGCATTCGCACCTGCGGCGGCTCACTTCCGCTGCTATTACACAGCGGAAGTCGATCAGTGCTGGCTACTCGATGTCCGTCAGCACCTGCCGATCAGTGGGCAGAGAGACAGAATGGCGATCCGCCTATGTAAACAAGGTAGATCTTCGTTCTGATGGGGGAAGAGATGGAGTTTGTATCCCTGCAAAGCAAGAAAAAAAATTCCGGCTCTACCCTTAGTAAAAGCAGCTCACGCAGTGTAGTAAAACACTGGCTAGGTACGTGGTTAATACTTTGATCACCCCTGATGTTAACCCCTTCCCAGCCAGTGTCATTAAAACAGTGACAGTGTGCATTTTTAGCACTGATCACTGTATTAGTGTCACCGGTCCGCAAAAAGTGTCAGTTAGTGTCAGAATGTTGGCTGCAATATCACAGTCCTGCTATAAACCACTGATCGCCACTATTACTAGTAGGAAAAATAAAGTGAATAAAAATATCCCATGGTTTGTAGACGCTATAACTTTTGCGCAAACCAATCAATATACACTTATTGAGATTTTTACCAAAAATATGTAGCAGAATACATATTGACCTAACTTTATGAAGAAAATTTATTCTATTTTTTTATTGGATATGTTTTATAGCAGAAAGTATATACAGTATAATATATATATATATATATATATAATTTTTTTTTTGTTTGTAGCACAAAAAAATAAAAACCGCAGAGGTGATCAAATACCACCAAAATAAAGCTCTATTTGTGGGAAAGAAATGACATACTTTTTTTGCGTACATTGTCGCACAGCTGCGTAATTTTCAGTTAGAGTAATATATAAAGTTTAGGAAAAATCATCTCCTTTTAGGGATACCTCATCCATTATCATCAACACTTTGATATTGGACTTTACTGGTACCAGAGAGTGATGCTCACATAAAACTTATCAAATATAATATTTAATACAAAATTTCATGAAAGATGTTTAAAATCATAGACAACATATTCTTTTATGCGATATAGGCCATATCAATAGACTATCACAAATTATCTTTGATATTTAATCCAAGAGGTTGACACGTTTCGCAACTACCATCTTCCTCAGGACCTCCTTTACTTGGCAGCAAAGAGAAATAGCCTACTTGAGAGAAAAAATATATATACCGTATATACTCGAGTATAAGTCGAATTTTTCAGCACATTTTTTGTGCTGAAAGTGCCCCCCTCGACTTATACTCGAGTCAAGCACTTTTCTGCAGCAAAAAATTTCATTTTCCAAACCGACTTTGGGGCCCCGTATCTCAGGGCCACTTGATACTAGGAACCCCAAATTTGGTGTGCAAACCCAGTGGAACTGGTTCCACAACATAACCAAAGCTGGAGTTCCTAGCATTAAGTGGCCCCGAGATACGGGGCCCCAAAATCGGTTCAGAAAATGTCATTCTCTTCTGCAGAAAAGTGCTTGATATTTTCTGAACCAACTTTGCGGCCCCATATCTCAGGGCCACTTGGTGCTAGGAACCCCAAATTTGGTGTGCAAACCCAGAGGCACTGGTACCATAAGGTAACCAAAGCTGGGGTTCCTAGCACCAAGTGGCCCTGAGATACGGGGCCCCGAAACTGGTTCGGAAAATGTCATTCTCTGCTGCAGAAAAGTGCTTGACATTTTCTGAACTTATTTTTGGGGCCCTGTATCTCGGGGCCACTTGGTGCTAGAAACCCTAGCTTTGGAAATTCTATGGTGCTAGTTTCACTGGGTTTGCACACCAAATTTGGGGTTCTTAGCACTACATGGCCCCGAGATACAGGGCCCCAAATTTGGTCAACTGTGTCCATCTGCAGCAATGTCATTTCAGGACCCTTTGGGTTTAGAGACCCCAAATTTTGGCTGCAGCTACGGGCCATCTAGGAACCCTTAACTACCGAGTTTGAAGTTCAGGGGACCTATGGCTGCAAAGGGGCACAGTGAGGCTGCAAATGGGCACAGTGAGACTGCAAATGGGCATTGTTGACGCTCTTTTCCACTTACAGTAGCTGTGCATTTCTCACCCTCGTCTTATACTCGGGTCAATAAGTTTTTCCAATTTTTTTGTGGTAAATTAGGGCCTCGACTTATACTCGGAACGACTTATACTCGAGTATATACGGTAATCAACATCTTATAATATATAGAGTCTACATATAATCTCCTCGACTTGCTATGTTAAACTTAAAGGGGCTGTAAACCCTTGTGTCTTTTCAACTTAATGCATCCTATGCATTAAGGTGAAAAAACTTCTGGCAGTCACCGGCCCCCCATTCCCCGTTTTACTTACCTGAGCCATGGAATTCACTCGGCGGTGATGCGCTGTCCCTCTCTCCACGGTGTCTCATGTCCTGATTGGATAGATTGATAGCAGTGCAGCCATTGGCCCCCGCTGCTGTCAATCAAATCCAATGATGCGGGGGGCAGGGCTGAGTCATACATTTGGTGGCTATGTGTGCCGAATGAATGACTCGGGAACACGCCCACAAGGTAACCTCCCGGGAGAGCTCTTCTCCTAGGGGGTTATCTGATGTTGGGGGGAGCCGCAATAGCCACTGAGGGACTCCAGAAGTCGGTGTTCGGGGCCACTCTGTGCAAAACGTGCTGCATAGTGGAGGTAGGTATGACATGTTTGTTATTTAACCACTTCAGCCCCGGAAGGATTTACCCCCTTCCTGACCAGAGCACTTTTTACAATTCGGCACTGCGTCGCTTTAACTGCTAATTGCGCGGTCATGCAATGCTCTACCCAAACGAAATTTGCTTCCTTTTCTTCCCACAAATAGAGCTTTCTTTTGATGGTATTTGATCACCTCTGCCATTTTTATTTTTTGCGCTATAAACGGAAAAAGACTGAAAATTTTGAAAAAAAATGATATTTTCTACTTTTTGTTATAAAAAAAATCCAATAAACTAAATTTTAGTCATACATTTAGGCCAAAATGTATTCGGCCACATGTCTTTGGTAAAAAAAATGTCAATAAGCGTATATTTATTGGTTTGCGCAAAAGTTATAGCGTCTACAAACTAGGGTACATTTTCTGGAATTTACACAGCTTTTAGTTTATGACTGCCTATGTCATTTCTTGAGGTGCTAAAATGGCAGGGCAGTACAAACCCCCCCAAATGACCCCATTTTGGAAAGTAGACACCCCAAGGAAATTGCTGAGAGGCATGTTGAGCCCATTGAATATTTATTTTTTTTGTCCCAAATGATTGAATAATGACAAAAAAAAAAAAAAAATTTACAAAAAGTTGTCACTAAATGATATATTGCTCACACAGGCCATGGGCATATGTGGAATTGCACCCCAAAATACATTCAGCTGCTTCTCCTGAGTACGGGGATACCACATGTGTGGCACTTTTTGGGAGCCTAGCCGCGTACGGGGCCCCGAAACCCCAGCACCACCTTCAGGATTTCTAAGGGCATACATTTTTGATTTCACTCCTCACTGCCTATCACAGTTTTGAAGGCCATAAAATGCCCAGATGGCACAAACCCCCCCCAAATGACCCCATTTTGGAAAGTAGACACCCCAAGGAAATTGCTGAGAGGCATGTTGAGCCCATTGAATATTTATTTTTTTTGTCCCAAGTGATTGAATAATGACAAAAAAAAAAAAAAAAATTTACAAAAAGTTGTCACTAAATGATATATTGCTCACACAGGCCATGGGCATATGTGGAATTGCACCCCAAAATACATTCAGCTGCTTCTCCTGAGTACGGGGATACCACATGTGTGGCACTTTTTGGGAGCCTAGCCGCGTACGGGGCCCCGAAAACCCAGCACCACCTTCAGGATTTCTAAGGGCATACATTTTTGATTTCACTCCTCACTGCCTATCACAGTTTTGAAGGCCATAAAATGCCCAGATGGCACAAACCCCCCCCAAATGACCCCATTTTGGAAAGTAGACACCCCAAGCTATTTGCTGAGAGGCATGGTGAATATTTTGCAGCTCTCATTTGTTTTTGAAAATGAAGAAAGACCAGAAAAAAAAATTTTTTTTTTCTTTTTTCAATTTACAAAACTTTGTGACAAAAAGTGAGGTCTGCAAAATACTCACTATACCTCTCAGCAAATAGATTGGGGTGTCTACTTTCCAAAATTGGGTAATTTGGGGGGGTTTTGTGCCACCTGGGCATTCCATGGCCTCCGAAACTGTGATAGGCAGTGAAGAGTGAAATCAAAAATTTACGGCCTTAGAAAGCCTGAAGGCGATGCTTGGTTTTCGGGGTACCGTGCGCGGCTAGGCTCCCAAAAAGTCCCACACATGTGGTATCCCCGTACTCAGGAGAAGCAACAGAATTTATTTTGGGGTGTAATTTCACATATTCCCATGGCATGTTTGAGTAATATATCATTTAGTGACAACTTTGTGCAAAAAAAAAAAAAATGTCTCTTTCCCGCAACTTGTGTCACAATATAAAATATTCCATGGACTCGACATGCCTCTCAGCAAATAGCTTGGGGTGTCTACTTTCCAAAATGGGGTCATTTAGGGGGGTTTGAACTGTCCTGGCATTTTATGCACAACATTTAGAAGCTTATGTCACACATCACCCACTCTTCTAACCACTTGAAGACAAAGCCCTTTCTGACACTTTTTGATTACATGAAAAAATGTATTTTTTTTGCAAGAAAATTACTTTGAACCCCCAAACATTATATATTATTTTAAAGCAAATGCCCTACAGATTAAAATGGTGGGTGTTTCATTTTTTTTTTTCACACAGTATTTGCGCAGCGATTTTCAAACGCATTTTTTGTGGAAAAAACACACTTTTTTAAATTTTAATGCACTAAAACACACTATATTGCCCAAATGTTTGATGAAATAAAAAAGATGATCTTAGGCCGAGTACATGGATACCAAACATGACATGCTTTAAAACTGCGCACAAACGTGCAGTGGCAACAAAATTAATACATTTTTAAAAGCCTTTAAAAGCCTTTACAGGTTACCACTTTAGATTTACAGAGGAGGTCTACTGCTAAAATTACTGCCCTCGATCTGACCTTCGCGGTGATACCTCACATGCATGGTGCAATTGCTGTTTACATTTGACGCCAGACCGCCGCTTGCGTTCGCCTTAGCGTGAGAGCAGGGGGACAGGGGTGCTTTTTATTTATTTTTTTTTTCTTTATTATTTTTTTGCTTTTTTATCTTATTTTTAAACTGTTCCTTTCATTTTTTTTTTTTTTTAAATCATTTTTATTGTTATCTCAGGGAATGTAAATATCCCCTATGATAGCAATAGGTAGTGACAGGTACTCTTTTTTGAAAAAATTGGGGTCTATTAGACCCTAGATCTCTCCTCTGCCCTTAAAGCATCTGACCACACCAAGATCGGTGTGATAAAATGCTTCCCCAATTTCCCAATGGCGCTGTTTACATCCGGCGAAATCTAAGTCATAAAATGCTCATAGCTTCCGGTTTCTTAGGCCATAGAGATGTTTGGAGCCACTCTGGTCTCTGATCAGCTCTATGGTCAGCTGGCTGAATCACCGGCTGCATTCTCAGGTTCCCTGTTGAGACAGGAGAGCCAGAGAAAAACACGGAAGACGGTGGGGGGGGGGGGCATTCCCTCCCACTGCTTGTAAAAGCAGTCTAGAGGCTAATTAGCCGCTAGGATTGCTTTTACATGAAAGCCGACCGCTGGCTAAAAAGAATGATACCAAGATGATACCTAAACCTGCAGGCATCATTCTGGTATAACCACTCAAAGTCGTGAATGGCGTACCTGAAGACAAAAAAATGGTTAACAATAAAGCACAGTAAACGGTAAAGTATAAAAAATTGCATACCTGAAAAGCAAACATGATAAAACATAATAACAATAAAACATTGCAGAATAGAATACAGTAAAAAGAGCAGAACAATAGAGAGAGAGAACAATAAAACGACAACTATTTTTTTTATTTTTTCTGTTTTTTTTTTTTTTTTACACTTTTTTTTTGTAACTGTAACTTTTATAACTGTAACCGGTTCCAGGTTCGGGTCTCTCAAAATGCGATGGCATCTTGGGAGACCCTGTGAAAGTGTGCCTAGTCTGTGCAATGCTGTACCCTACGCTAATACTCAACTAGTGTATGGTAGCGTTCAAAACATTCACCAATGCAAAGACCAGGATTGTCAGGACAGGAGGGACAATAATAGCGGGTGTCACGCCTATATCCGCGCTTGCTGCAGACACGACATCTTTTTTGGGGGGGTTCGCTGGGTAGGGGTACTCGGGAGGACATAAAGAAAATGCCTCTCATGCAGCCGACTGCATTTGGTTGGGGATGTGAATGGGGGAAGTACGGGCGCTGCAGAAGCGGTGGGTTCCCAATTAGGATTGGCGAATGCAGCAGGAAGGGCACTATGGGCACGACGGGCCTGTGATTGTCTTTTTGGTGGCAGCGGGACACTACTTGTGCTTGCCACCTCACCAGCTTGAACTGCACTTATGGGACTCGCCACATCACCAAGTGTTACTGCAGCGCTGGTTTGACTATGACCGGGGTGTACTAGGCCGCTGGTGCTTGCCAGTTCACCAAAACGCTACAAAAAAAACTGTTAGCGATCGCAGGGATCAGGCCTGACTCTGCGAACGCTGCAGTTATGCATTTAGTGTTTTGTAAGTGACAGTGATCGATCGATACTGCACTTGGGTGGGCTGGGCTCGCCTGGGCGGAGGGGCAAAACGCAGGTGCTAGCAGGTATCTGGGCTGATCCCGCTAACACTGCGTTTTTGGGAACCCTAAACTGCTGGGGACGCTAGTATAGATCTGATCGGATCAGATATTGATCCGTTCAGATACTATACCACTAAGGGAGGTGTACGGTGCGTGCGTGGGTGTTAGCGGTACTGGCGCTAACCTGACGCTGCCTGGGGCTGGTGCTTGCCAGTTCACCAAAATGCTACCAAAAAAACTGTTAGCGATCGCAGGGATCAGGCCTGACTCTGCGAACGCTGCAGTTATGAGTTAAGTGTTTTGTAAGTGACAGTGATCGATCGATACTGCACTTGGGTGGGCTGGGCCGGGCCGGGCGGAGGGGCAAAACGCAGGTGCTAGCGGGTATCTGGGCTAATCCCGCTAACACTGCGTTTTTGGGAACCCTAAACTGCTGGGGACGCTAGTATAGATCTGATCGGATCAGATATTGATGCGTTCAGATACTATACCACTAAGGGAGGTGTATGGTGTGTGTACGGTGCGTGCGTGGGTGTTCGCGGTACTGGCGCTAATCTGACGCTGCCTGGGGCAACGCATATCATCGCCGGGCGATCAGGGGGCTAAACCTTTATTTGGTAATAAACGGCGGGTGCCCTGACACTATAAAAAATAAACTAACTAATCAGCGTCACCCGTAACGGTTATACGTGATCAGTGGTGAAAGGGTTAACTAGGGGGCAATCAAGGGGTTAAAACATTTATTAGGTAGTATATGGGGGTCCCTGTCACTATAAAACGCTGACGGCGAACCTAAATATTTACGTCCCTAACTAGCATCACCAGTGACACTAATACAGCGATCAGAAAAATGATCGCTTAGCGACACTGGCGACAGGGGGTAATCAAGGGGTTAAAACTTTATTAGGGGGGGTACTGGCGCTAATCTGACGCTGCCTGGGGCGACGCATATCACCGCCGGGCGATCAGGGGGCTAAACCTTTATTCGGTAATAAACGGCGGGTGCCCTGACACTATAAAAAATAAACTAACTAACCAGCGTCACCCGTAACGGTTATACGGTGATCAGTGGTGAAAGGGTTAACTAGGGGGCAATCAAGGGGTTAAAACATTTATTAGATAGTATATGGGGGTCCCTGTCGCTATAAAACGCTGACGGCGAACCTAAATATTTACGTCCCTAACTACCGTCACCAGCGACACTAATACAGCGATCAGAAAAATGATCGCTTAGCGACACTAGTGACAGGGGGTGATCAAGGGGTTAAAACTTTATTAGGGGGGGTAAGGGGGGTACCCTAGACCTACAGGGGGGTAATACTAACTGTCCCACCACTGCTAACTGACACAAACTGACACTATGCAGTAATCAGGAAAAAAAAAAAAAACCTGCTTGGTGTCAGTTTGTGACAGGGGGGGGGTGATTGGGGGGGGATCGGGGGGCGATCGGGGGGGGATCGGGGGTGTAATGTATGCCTGGCATGTTCTACTGTGTGTGTTTGTGTTGTGCACTTACTTACATGTCATCTCTCCTCGGCGCTGGAATGGAAACTGACAGCCGAGGAGAGATGACATCACATCCTCTGCCTCTGTGTACTATACAGAGGCAGGGGATGTTTCCCATTGGCTGGGAGCGATTGCGAGGGGGGGGCCACGATCGGATGGTCTCCCCCTCGTCTCTCATCGCTCCCAACCAAATGCCGACCGCAGCTGGCAAAGGGGGGGGGTCCGATCGGACCCCCCACCCGCGGGAAGGCAATCACGTTTCAGGTACGTGATTTTGCCTGCCCGTGCCGCTCTGCTCACGTATATAGGCGTGAGGCGGTCGGCAAGTGGTTAAAAAAAAAAAAAGCTTTTCAATCACTTTAAAGGGGTTGTAAAGGTAAAAATGTTTTCACCTTAATGCATTCTATGCATTAAGGTGAAAAAACTTTTGACAATACCGCCGCCCCCAGCCCCCAGCCCCCCCGTTTTACTTACCTGATACCTCGAATCTCCGCTGCTCGTTCTCGTCATCTCCATTGCAGTTCAGCCTGGTCGCTGATTGGCTGCAGTGGATGGATTAAAAGCAGCGCAGCCATTGGCTCGCGCTGCTGTCAATCACATCCGATGATGCGGCGCGCCGGGGGGCGGGGCCAAGTGATACAGCGAGCGGCTATAGCCGCCGGCTGTATCACGGGAGCGCACCCGCAAGCACTCACCACCATGCGAGGGAGCTCACATTAAGGTAGTTAATGCTTGCGGGGAGGAGCTGAAACAGCCGCCGAGGGTCCCCAGAAGACCAGGTTTGGGGCCACTCTGTGCAGAACGAGCTGCACAGTGAAGGTAAATATAACATGTTTGTTATTTAAAAAAAAAATAAAAAAATACCTTTACAACCCCTTTAAGCATCGCTATGAGAGTATAACTCCAAGTCGGTGAAAAAGTGTGCAGTGTGGATATAGCACTATTTGAAATACAGCAAAATGGATCTAGAAAGTAACAAAAGTTGACAACCAGTTAACCCATTAGCCAATCGGTATCGCACAAAATGGTATGTGAAAAAAGACTTACAAGAGGGCATCTTACTTACTTCCATGCAAGATATGCAAACACACCCCTCTATAGGAGAGGATGTTATATGTATATTGTGTTGTTGTTCATATCTAAAAATGGGCCAACACTCACCAACCCGCAAGAATAATGTGAAATACCCATCTGAAACAATAATCAATAAATTAAAAACCATCTTGTCAATTGGAAAAGATATCCAAGCCATGGGTGCATATAAGAATAACAATAGCACAATTACCTGCAAGTGCCCCAGAGAGCCCACCCAAAATGACCTGGTCATGAAGGGCGGGGGGGTAAATATTCCAGATTTCAAATATATTCTACATACTGACATCAAACATTGGAGTAGAGGAAAGGCTACAATAAGAAGTGGCCAGTAGAGGGAGGTATGGAGCTAAACTTTCACAAGCAAAGAAGATTATATACAAAAAGGATACAATTAGGGAAATAAAGTGACATTTTGTAGCCAAATAGAGAATAGACTATGTATATAGATCAGGGATAGGCAAACTTTTGAGCTCAGTGTGCCAAAAAATGTTTTCAAAGAAATTGAGTGTGCCGATTTTATAACAAACAATGTCAACTTCACACTCTCAATCACGAAAAGGATTTTTTATAAAGTAAATGCTGTAAACTACTTTAGTAGTGAGAAATTAACATCCTGGATTCTCACGCCTCAGATCAGCCCCAATTCCTGCAACTCCACACCTCAGATGAGCCCCAATTCATTCACCTCAGATCACTGTCCCCCTAAACATCTGACCCACCTCTGTACCCCCTACACATCTGCCCCACCTCTGTACCCCCTGCTCATCTGCCCCACCTCTGTACCCCCTGCTCATCTGCCCCACCACTGTACCCCCTACACATCTGCCCCACCTCTGTACCCCCTGCTCATCTGCCCCACCTCTGTACCCCCTGCTCATCTGCCCCACCTCTGTACCCCCCTGCTCATCTGCCCCACCTCTGTACCCCCTGCTCATCTGCCCCACCTCTGTACCCCCTGATCATCTGCCCCACCACTGTAACTCCCTGCACATCTGCTCCACCGCTGTACCCCCCATGCTCTTCTGTCTCACCGCTGAACCATCTTCTCATCTGTCTTAACACTAAACTTTCTCCTCATCTGCCCGACCACTTTACCCCCTGCTCTTCTGCCCCACCACTGTAACCCGCTGCTCATGTTTCACTTATGTACCTTCTTTCTCCTCTGCACATCTGCCCCACTGCTGTAACCCCCTGCTCATCTGTCCCACCTATGTGCCTCCTTTCTCCTCTGCCCTGCCACTGTACCCCCTGTACATCTGCCTCACCTCTGTGCCCCCTGCTCTTCTGCCCAACCACTGTAACCCCCTGCTCATGTGTCCCACCAATGCACCTCTTTTCACATCTGCCCCACTATAGTACCCCCCTGCTCATCTGCCCCATCACTGTACCTCCCTGCTTTTCTGTCCCACTGCTGAACCCCCTCTCATTTCTCCCAACACTGTAACCCCCCTGCTCATCTGTCACATCAGTGTATCCCTTTTCTTATCTGCCCCACCACTGTACCTTCCTGCACATCTGCTCCACTGCCGTATCCCCAATGCTCTTCTGTCTCACTACTGAATCACCTTCTCATCTATCCTAACACTGAACGCATCTGCTCAACCACTGTAACCTGCTTTCTCATCTGCCCCACCAATGTACCTCTTGCATATGAGTCTCACTTCTGTACTCCTCTGCTCTTCTGTCCCACCACTGAACCCCCTTCTCATCTCCCCCAACACTGAACCCCCCTGCTTATCTGTCCCACCATTGTAACCCCCTGCTCATCTGCCCCATCACTGTACCCCCTGATCTTTTGTCCCACCTCTGAACCCCTCCTGCTCATTTTCCCCACCGCTGTACCCTCTTCTCATCTATGATATGTATGATATGCAGAGTGGTGAAAGGAAGCAGAGATGAGACACAACTACCTGTCCTGACACACTCATCCTGCTTATCCACCTCTCACATCCAACCCACGTGTTTGTATGTGATGTATACTATGTATGGGATGTATGTGATGTATGTGATGTATATTATGTATGGGATGTATGTGATTTATGGGATGTATGTGATGTATGTAATATATGTGATGTATATTATGTATGGGATGTATGTGATGTATATTATGTATGTGATGTATGTAATGTATGTAATGTATATGATATATGTGATGACACATACAAACATCTGGAACGGATGCACACTGATGAGCTCAGGTCAGGGGCATTTTCTGAAAGCAGTGGGCCTGTGTACAGGATCATAAGTTGGTATCCCGCAGCTGAGAAAAAGTGCAGCGTTCTGCACCACAGGAAAAGTTGGGTGTGATTTTCATTGTGCTGAATACTGGCAGTGGCTTAAAGTGACACAGAGTGTCGGGTTCAGTAGTAAGTGACACAGAGTGTCGGGTTCAGTAGTAAGTGACACAGAGTGTCGGGTTCAGTAGTAAGTGACACAAAGGTTCAGGAATCATTTTAACAAAGTTCCCAGAAGCTCAACAGTAAACTGTCCCCTGATTGGGGTTTTCTCAATCAGTGAAATCTCTTCTTTCTGAGATTGGTAGTGGCAACCAAGCGAGTCATCTTCCTCCAGATGGTGGGTGGGGCTAGCAGGATTGTGATTGGCTTTAGCAGTAGCCAATCACAGTCCTCCTCCTTCTGGAACGAGGGACCGCCCCCCCCTAGCAGAACTGCACCCAATCTCTTCCCCATCACAAAAGCTGACGATTGTAGCTACAGCAAAGTTATAGAACCAATCAATGTTTCCCATCTTTTACAATGTGTGGGGTGCAGTGCCTCCCCCTCAGTGTGGGTGCGGTGTGGGGAAGTCTGAAATTGGAATACATTCATGTCTCGCTGACACTTCCCTGCACTGCTCTGCTGATGGGGAGGAAGTCGAGTGCCGGCAAAAGAGGCTTCATCTGCCGTGCCGGGGGTTGCCTTCCCCTGATATAGATACATATGAAAAAGAAATCATTACAAATGGGTATCAGAGGAAAAAGGGAAGATGTATCTAATCCATCACACTGGAAAGCAAAATAGGTTTTATAATTAGCATTGATCTCAAGTTCTTCATTTATACCAGGGATCCACGCTGGGCTGCAATCCAGACCCAGACCAAGTGAGAGTTATGTCCCTGCCACTTAGTAGCTGGTTGTCCTCTCCTGGGTCTCCCACCCAGCCACCACTGTCGCCCTCACCACAGGACGGGGGGCAGGATATGCTGCAGATCTGGCCAGACAGATGGAGTCTTTCCAAATTAACAAGCGGACAAAGGTGTGAGCACAGGGTGTGCCAGGTGTGCCTGGGCACACCCTACTCACCCTGTGCAGCGCAGATTCCCCCTACTGAGATGTGAAGGGAAACTGAGGACACTGTGGGACTGTGATGTGAAGGGGATTTGTGATGTAAGGGGGACTGTGAACACTGATGTAAAGGGGGGTTGTGATGTGAAGGGGGCTGAGGACAGTGTTGTAAAGAGGGGCTATGATGTAAAGGGGGACTAAGGACACTAATGTAAAGAGGTAAATGTGATGTAAAGGGGTAATGACGTGAACGGTAGGCTGCACACACTGCTGTACAGGGGTTGTGATGTAAAGGGGAGTGGTGATGTGTTTTAGGGCAAACATGAGATTCAAACCTCAGCCAGAAGAAAATTTTACCAACTGGACCTCCATAAATTTTAGTTCAATACCCCTAAATTAGACCTTTGGATTATAGAGTATCTGGTTTGTATGTCCAAAAGGTTTCTCTTTTGCAGAGCTTTTTAAAACACTTGGTCAGAGGGAGATGTTTGGGTATAACTTCAAGGACCCATACCCAGGGACCATTTGTGGACCTCTTATGTTTATCTACAAAATTTCTGGGTACACAAGTACCCTGTTCATTCAGTTTATAGTGCTCTCCGAGACCACTGCAGAGTGCCCTGATGGTACTTTCCACATATAAAAAGCCACAAGGGCAAGTTAAATAATTAACTACAAATTCCATAGAGCAATTGAAAAGCTCGGGTATCCGGAAGATTCTACCATCGGCCACATAGGTTTTCTGATCCGGTACAATAAATTTACAAGTTAGACATTTCATTTAATACATTGGAACACTCCTGATAGATTATTGAACATATTTATACCCCCTGAACAAGGGTTCCTCTTAGACATTTTAGGTTTGCTAAAAAAAAATTATTTTATATTTGGGGCCTTCCGATGTATAAATTTGAGTTTCTTGGGTAACAGAGGGCCCAGTTTGGGGTCCTGTAGTATGATGCACCAACATTTCCCTCCATACATCTATAGTTACTATGGAATTGTGTGATAAAACCCTGTCAACAATAAATTGCAGGTAAAACCAAAAAAAATACAGTATTTTAAATGCTTACTTTCTGTGTTTTTGCTTTCAATAAATGTAATTCGCTTGCAATGTGCCTCTGAACTTGCTAGAAAATGTGACTACTACAGGAAGAGTCATTTCCTTAGCACAGCCCCCTCCCTCCTTGCATGTCATAGCCCTCTACTCTTCTGGGAGTGTATTATTAGTGTCTGTGCTGGGCCAGCTCCTCTGCCTCTCCCTTCACCTTCCTACATAACCATTTGAGTAGCTGCCATTGGGGGAGTGACGGGGAATATTTGTGTAGCCAGGTGGGGGGCTACTAAGAGATGGCAGAGAGGAGACATTGCCAAATAAACCGTAGGCTTTCCCCCTCATGCTCATGGACAGTTGTCTCCTTGCTAGCTGGGTTGTCAGATGGCAGCAGAGATGTTCTTTCTGACATGACAGCTAGTCTTAGCACATAGGAAGATGGGACAAAGTACCTAATACACTTTGTCTATTGAGGGACAAATGCATTGAAAAGGGAAGTGAGATGACCCCCCCCCCACACACACACAATACACATCTGTGTGAGGCAGAGGCACTCACTGACTGATTGAAGAGAAGACAACAGCCAGTGGGAGCAACAAAGGGTCTGCTCATGCTCACAGCAAATATTATGGTGCTTTATCACTTTTTCCCCAGGAGAAACAGTAGATCAATAGTTAGAGACCTGAGTTCAGTAACCTGCGTAGAATGGTAGACCTTTAATAGTTACCTGCTGACCTTGAAGAAGAAGATGGGACTAGATAGAGGCTGTGTGGACAAGTGAAAGATCATACCAATTATTATCAGAATGGTTGTATCTTTACACACTTCTACTTTATAGGAGGTACTGGATTTGGTTGGTCATAGTTCAGTAATTGCAGACTGAGTGATTTATTCTCTAGTCTGCAGTATAGTTTGCATTTACACTTTCGAAGATTTGAACCAATAGAGACATGCCGGAGCCCCTCTCAACAGGCTTGAAAAAGAGGGTGGTACCCTGGAAACGCGTTGCCTGTACTAATGCAGTAGATGGTATCCCGGAACCAGCCGTTGAGCTGTTTGACAGCCGGAGCATCTGCCACTTGTCATCTAGGAAGCCGATGGTGGTTCCCTTTGCATCAGAGCCATACTGCCTGCTCCCTACTGCCTGCGCTCTTTTGCAGCAGAATGGACAAAGATAGCTAGTATCACACTGTGGGTGGAGGAATTTCTTTGTTTTCGTTTTGGATAGAGTGAAGAGGGATTAGAACCCCTGTTAGGTCTTTGTCCTGTGTACCATTATCATTACAACTGGGAATTTAAAAATCCAAAATGTTGGTCTTCCCCAGAACAGCAATAGAGGGGAAATCCTTTAATGGGGACCCTAGTTTCAGTGACAATTGAGGATTCCTTCACTTTAAGGGATTTCCTCCCACTGCCTGCATTGGTTATTGGACAGGAAGTGAAGGGAAATCTCCCAAGTGTGATATAAATGGCATAAACAAACAGGGCATTGGGGTTATAACCCTCCATTACTTTATTCCAAATGACAAAAAATTGCCTTTAGTTCTAATTTAATGTAAGTGGATATTTTGTTTCAATAAATCAATTCTGGTTATACTACTGATGGGGCTCTGTGTGGTCACATCTCCCCCTAGTGGTCATGGATCCTTGCAAGCTGGTTGCTACTTTGCAATGATTTGACTGCAAGCTGTGCAGATCACCTCAAGCTTTCTGATCCCTCCTATATGGGGCTTGTCAAGTTCATGAGCGCAGTGTACATTCAGAGTGCTGAGGTTTTTGAGCCACAGAAAGAAGCATTATCAGGAGGACTTTTTCAAGATTTGACTGCGGTTTGGTTGTGAAATTTGCTCTTTTGAATTTTACTTTATTGTCTGCACAATACCGGGGGATTTCCTCAGGTGGATATCTTGACTGCAAATACTTACAACCTGGTTACAATATTTTTAGTGTTTTATTTCAGAGCGCTGGGATGTTTTTTCTTTGTTTGGTATTGTAAAGGAAGGTCCCACATTCCACTTGAGTGCCTCGATCAGCACACTGCTTCCTCTAGTCTGGAACTTCAGATATCAGATATTACAGCCCATATATTGTAGGAACCAGGCGAGACTAGCTCAGTTACAAAACTGCAACATGGGACTGTTTATTGAAACACAGGTACACAGAGATATTCAAACTTTTCCTCAGTAGACTGTCCAATCAGCAGGGAGAGCTGTTGGTGGAATTCGCCCCCCTCCCCTCTCACAGCTAATCTACATCCCCCTCCCCTCTCACAGCTAATCTACATGCACATCCCATAATACCCAAAGCAGACAGACACAATAGAATAATGGAATACAGCCGCAGCCACATCCCAGATGACCCAACACAGAGCACACCATAGTATGAGACAATATACAAAATTATATATATATATTTATATATATATATATATATATATATATATATATGAAGCGCACTACCCCCATAAGAGCTGCTGGGTAGTTTTTGTTCCTTTTTGCCAGTGTGTTCTATTATCCTATTACTCCCCACTTCCCTGCATTGCTGACACCTTAGACAGTCTTGAACAAATAACTTGAACTTTATTCTTTCCATTGATGAATAGCAGAAAGAATGTGAATAAATCCTCTAGAAATATGAGCTGCCTTCTGAACGTGGTTCCAGTAATGGTCTGCAAATCTTCTCCCTCCTGTTTACTACTACTTCCCAAACTCACAGCATCTCCAAATTTAAGTCCTAAGAACGATACTCTGAATAGGGTTCTTAGACAGACTGTTAGGAATTTTCCCAGGTGATCCTCAGCACCCTCAGTCTTTGGAAATACTGCTCCCCTGGGTTTGCACTCACGTGTACATTTGAGCGACCGTCCATGTTTGCCATAAGAGGGTCCTCTCCCAGTCCTTCTTCTGTTGGTAGTAGAAGCCTCTCCTTTTAGATGTTGCAGGTTCCCACAGTTATCTCCTCCATCGCTCCTCCTGTTAAGCCAGGTTCCTCTCCCCGGAGGGGAGAGTTCTTAAGCTGCACCAGCTTCTACATACTGACTTCCTTTGCTGTTCTCTTCCCATCAGCAAGCCACCCCGGAGCATGTGACCCACAGTTAATATAGGCCTGTAAGCCCCTGCCCATACAAATTAATGATAGGCTCAGGGTGACCCATACAACTAACTACATCATGTTTCACATCAACCTGTCCTCCAGCACCTCTCACTGGTCAAACAAGGCATCACTTTTGTCAGAATGCAGGTGGTTACACCCCCAATTCTACTCTGTCGTTCCTCCCCACCAAAATAAACCCAGCCAGGCTTAAACCAAACAGGGTAATGCCTGGAATTTTCACCTAACTCTAACCCTTACTAACTATCTAGCACACACCTAAGTAGGTGGGCGCTACAGTATATATACACACACAAAACATTCCAGTGTGGTTGTACAGTGAGTCTGATTAGTACAGTACAGACTGGGGGTCTTGGTCACCCTGTGCCCCTATTAGAGACACAGGGTGACTTAAACATAAGGGGTGCATGGGGAGCTAAAACAAGGGTTTCCCAACCTCCCCAAGGGATTCTGGGTTTCACGGGCCCCCACCCAAAGTGACTCCCATCACAGGTATTTTCCTGTACTTGCAGAATTATTAAAGCCCAATTAGAAAAACATTATTTAACATGTGTTTAAAAAAAAATCCTGGCATTCAAGCTCTAAAAATGTTACTAGTTGTGAGTTTCATTGAAGACATCTATAGAGGAGAGCAGGAAAAAGCTGATTAACCACTTCCAGACCACCGCACGCCGATATACGTCCTAACTTTGAAGAGGAATATCGTTGTTACAAGATTCATTATATGACCAAAAAGTCTGCGTACATCGGATCACCACCCCAATATCAAGTTGTTGGATTTCCCATTCCAAATCCATGGCCATAATCATGGAGTTGCCCTCTTACCCTTCCCTTTGCAGCTATAAAAAACTCCAGTTTCATGGAAAGGCTCACCA
Organism: Lithobates clamitans; assembly: GCA_037952925.1. Lineage (NCBI taxonomy): Eukaryota > Metazoa > Chordata > Amphibia > Anura > Ranidae > Lithobates > Lithobates clamitans. The sequence goes on along the minus strand of JBBGZY010001429.1, from coordinate 26,122 downwards.
CAAGATTTTGGGGTGTCTGTGGGAATTTGTAAGGTCAGGTACTGATGTTGAATGATAAGACACCTCCTACACCCAGTGCCAAGGACAAGGCCATCTAGAGCCCAGGGTGAACAAATTGCAAATTGTACCCCCCCAGATTTATAAGCATTATGTGTCAGCAAAATCCCCCCCAGATAAAATTGAGGACCAATCTGCATTCTTACCCTCTAAGCAGAAATTCCCCATCCCACCAGTACAAATCCGCTCATCTGCTGAAAGCACAAATCTTTGCCCCCCCATCTCCCCTCACATCCTCTATCCCAGTATGCCCCCAGCACAAACACCCACCCACCCCCCACCAAAACAGTCCCCCCTCCTAGCAAAAATCCTCTACCCCTCAAAAAATTTCCCCTTCCAGCACCAATCCTTTCCCCCCAACTCCAGATTCCCTCCTCCCAGCACAAATTTTACTCCCCTATCCTAGCACAAATGCCCTCAAATCCCCGCTCCTAGCACAAATCCTCTTCCCCATCCCTCTTTCCAACATAAATCCCCCAAATCACCACTCCTAGCACACCTCTCCAAATCTCCCCTCCTAGAACAATTCTTACCCCCTGCCGCACCCCAAATTCCCCCTCCCAATCTCCTTGTGGTGCACCTCCCACCTCACATGATACCACAGAGCCCAGGGCAGCTGTCCCTCCTGCCCATCCCTTGTCCTGGCCCTGCCTACACCCTCCCCACCCCTCGGTCCCTGCTGTACTTACCTCCATAGGTGATTAGCTATCACTGCCCACACAACAGGTGTAGCAATCCGATCATTTGATATTCCCACTCTTCTTCCTCTTCTTTTTAAGGGCTTCTGGAATGGATTTGTGTGATTTTGACTGGTCAAAGCAGTCCACACCAACCAATCAGAATCACACTGGTCCATCCCAGAAGCCATGAGAAAACAAGAGGAAGAAGAGCGGGGATTTCAAATCACTGAACACTGACTGTGTGGGAACTGACAGCTAATCACCCATAGAGGTAAGTACAGTAGGGGTGGGGTGGGGAGGATGTGTGTCCCTAATATTTTGTGAAAAGGTGAACTTACACTTTAAGGTGACATAATGTTCAGAGTGTTGATCCTGGAGATTGGAAATGTACAGTACAGGTGACAATATAATATAATCTCCCCCTTCTTTCTGTAGGGCTTCCAAATGGATCAGAGCAATTCTGATTGATCAAAGCAGTCATTTGTGGACCAATCAGAATCACTCAGGTCTATCCTGGAAGCCGTAAGTGGAGGAAAAGTGGGGCTTTCAAATGCCTGGCACATTGCACTGGCTGCAAGGGCACTAACAGCTCATTACCCATAGAGGTAAGTACATTGGGAATCGGGTTAGGGAGGGTGTGTATTCACCTTTTAATTTTTTTGTGAAAAGGTGAACTTACACTTTAAGGTGACGGGTGCTGGTACATAATGTTCAGAGTGTTGATCCTGGAGGTTGGCAATGTACAGTACAGGTGACAATATGACGAATGGATTGTAGAAGTTGTAAAGAAACTCAAAGAAACATTCATTTGTGATCGGTAATTCCTCCATATCTTGTGTGGATGACATCTGTGGAATGGGGAGCAGTCAGTATGATCCCAATTCTGGGGGTCCATAGACCTCCTATTCTGGGTTCAATCTTATCTTGTATAATCTACCACCTAAAGAAGGATGATACCTTATAGTCTGTATATATCGCTTCTTCTGATGATATATTCCTCTGTAATGTCTGTATATACTGATCCCCTGATGGTGTAATCATACCGGTTCTCCTATATTCTGAACAGTCTGTGAAAACCGGTTCTCCTGATTTACCCATGAGGATTGGATCATCTCCAAATAAAGCACTTGGCAAAGATGTGTAATAATGATACATGGACTATATAAAGTGTACCTGTCTACAGGGATGGACTGGCCATCGGGAATACCAGGAGATTCCCGGTGGGCCGATGGCTCTGTGGGCCAGTTTCATAGACAGGGGAGGAGAGAGAGATACACAGTGCCAAATGTAGCATTAAAACAACTTTTATTCCAGTTTCTGACAAAGTTAGTAGGGTGAAAGGCATTGAGAAACTGTGCAAAGGTCCAGGCTTGTCATCGATCTGAATTAGGAGCTGCCACCGGGAACCGATCGGGCCAGTAGATGTAGAGCATCGGTGTGTACTACTACTTCCTGGTGGTGGAGACATGATGGCCTGAAGGATGCATCACCTCCCACATCTTGCATGACATCACGTCCGCCCCATCATGCGTTCCACTGCCACCAGGAAGTAGTAGTACACACTGATGCTCTGCATCTACTGGCCCGATCGGTTCCCAAGGGCAGGTCCTAATTCAGATCGATGACAAGCCTGGACCTTTGCACAGTTTCTCAATGCCTTTCACCCTACTTTGTCAGTAACTGGAATAAAAGTTGTTTTAATGCTACATTTGGCGCTGTGTATCTCTCTCATCCCCTGTCACGTTGTGTGTTGGGGGGGTACAAAGCTGCGTTGGAGGTGACCATCAAGTCCTGTAGTAGCACTGCATCTGGTGACAAGTGACTTGGCAGGTGACAGGCAATGGGGCAAGTGACATGCATCTGGTGGCAGGTGACATGCGGCATCTGGTGGCAGGCGATGGTGGCAAGTGACATCCGGCACCTGGTGGCAGGCAACCTTGGCAAGTGACAATCTGCCTCTGCTGACAAGTGACGTGGCAAGTGACGTTTTGCATCTGGTGGCAGGTAACGTGACAAGTGACATGTGGCATCTGGTGGCAGGCGACATGGCAAGTGACACGCTGCATCTAGTGGCAGGCAATGGTGGCAAGTGACATGCGGCACCTGGTGGCAGGCAACGTGGCAAGTGACAAGCTGCCTCTGCTGACAAGTGATGTTTTGCATCTGGTAGCAGGTAATGTGGCAAGTGACTACGGCATCTGGTGGCAGGCGATGGTGGCAAGCGATATGCGGCACCTGGTGGCAGGCAACGTGGCAAGTGACAAGCTGCCTCTGCTGAAAAGTGACGTGGCAAGTGACGTTCTGCATCTGGTGGCATGCGATGTAGCAAGTGACGTGGCAGGTGACACATTCAGGGCTCCCACTGATTATGCATTATGGTGAGTTGAACTATTTCATGTTATTTTACAATGTAATAATAGAAATAATGCGCTTCAATCTTCCTGACACCATAACAACCATGGTGCCGAGAAGATTGAAGCGCCAACACCAGGTGTTTTGAGTAAAGTGGGCCTGTCTGGATGACGTCCAGGGCAAAATTTTTGTCCCAGTCCAGCCCTGCCTGTCTATATACATTGAAGATCTATTATCTGTCCAGAATGTTATCACATCTCTGAGCCTCCCTTCCTCTATGGAGGACAGGTACTCTTCTCCTCTACATAGAAGAGAGAAGATTGCTCTCAATGGGAGCGGAAAGTAAATTCTCATCTTATCATTATCAGATTTCTATCAATCACTGTCACACGTTTGCAACAAAACTAAACCATATTTTTCTCTGTATTTATATTTCATGCACATTGTATATATTTTAATAATATTCATTATTGTAGCAGACATAGAACAAATCAAATAAAATGTGGAATTTGGATTTATAAAAGGTCGCCCTTCTTTACCATCTTCATGTACAAATAATCTGCAGAAAGCCTCCAGATCAGACATTCTCATCTGGGATTCCTCCAGAGGATGTTGGGGGTTGTTCCAGAGGATTTTGGGGGTTCCTCCAGCTGTTGCGGATTGATCTCCCATCTGATGAGGTTTGTCTAGTTCCGGGGTGACACCACCTGTCAGAACCAGCACCATGACACCAATGATCTGTAGCTGTCTGTATGGAGGACATTCTTCCCACTAGATAGGTGAAGTCCTTATCTATAGATTGTTCTGAGTGAGTGACACTAGTGAAGCCGGAGGATGACCATCATAGCCAGGAGACGAGTATATGAGACATTAATGAAGGCCGACTCCATAGTCATCTCAGGGAATGTCTCCTTAAAGGGGAACTCCATCATATCTCATACAGGGGTGGATCCAGAGTCTAGTCTTGGGAGGGGCACTGCCAGAAAATACATTTTTTGGGGGGCAATTTAATCGGGAAAATGGCTGGTGTTGGTGCTTCAATCATCCTAGCACTATGGTTGCTATGGTGTCAGGATGAATGAAGTATATTGTTATATAAAATGAATAATAGAAATAATGTAAATAGTTCAACTCACCATAATGCAGAATCAGTGGGAGCCCTGAGTGCGTCACTTGTGACAAGTGACAATCCGCAACGTGTGGCGTCGCCTGTCACCAGATGCAGATTGTCACTTGCCACATCACCTGTCGCACATTGTGGATTGCCTGCTACAATTGTCACTTGCTGTGTCACTTTCCTGCTAAGGTGGTCTCTTGCTGTGTCCCAGAGTCAGGCAGCAGATTACCAGTCAGGCAGGAGGGAGATGATGTAATATAATCTGCCTGCACAATGGAGGGCAGAACTGCAGGGATGCAGGGCGGGCAGTGAGAGATGATGTCATATCTCTGCTCCCCCACCCGCTGGCTTTCTGATTGGCTAGCAGCCCGCTCACACACCAAGCCGCCCAGCTGCTCAGTCGCTCTCTCACCTGCCCGCTCACTGACCGAATCCACCCGGCCCGCTCTCTCACCTGCGAAGCCACCCACACTCTCCCCCCCCGAGGAGCCGCCCCGCGCTCTCACCCACAGAGCCGCCCGCTCACCTGCATTCTCAGAGGGGGCAATTGCCCCGGTCCCCTGGATCCGCCCCTGATCCCATGTCATTCTAAGTGTTGGTGTCCTCCAACTATTGCAGATACTTCTATCTGAGCTGTGATGGGGGAAGGGGCAGAGTTGAAGGGGGGGGGGGAAAGGAGCAAAGTTGAAGGGGGGGGGGGAGAAAGGAGCAGAGTTGAAGGGGGGGGGGGAGAAAGGAGCAGAGTTGAAGGGGGGGGGGAGAGAAAGGAGCAGAGTTGAAGGGGGGGGGGAGAGAAAGGAGCAGAGTTGAAGGGGGGGGGAAAGGAGCAGAGTTGAAGGGGGGGGGGGAAAGGAGCAGAGTTGAAGGGGGGGGGGGAAAGGAGCAGAGTTGAAGGGGGGGGGGGAAAGGAGCAGAGTTGAAGGGGGGGGGGGGAAAGGAGCAGAGTTGAAGGGGGGGGGGGAAAGGAGCAGAGTTGAAGGGGGGGGGGGGAAAGGAGCAGAGTTGAAGGGGGGGGGGGGAAAGGAGCAGAGTTGAAGGGGGGGGGAAAAGGAGCAGAGTTGAAGGGGGGGGGAAAAGGAGCAGAGTTGAAGGGGGGGGGAAAAAGGAGCAGAGTTGAAGGGGGGGGGGAAAGGAGCAGAGTTGAAGGGGGGGGGGGAAAGGAGCAGAGTTGAAGGGGGGGGGGGAAAGGAGCAAGGAGCAGAGTTGAAGGGGGGGGGGGAGAGAAAGGAGCAGAGTTGAAGGGGGGGGGGGAGAAAGGAGCAGAGTTGAAGGGGGGGGGGGAGAAAGGAGCAGAGTTGAAGGGGGGGGGGGGAGAAAGGAGCAGAGTTGAAGGGGGGGGGGGGGGGAGAAAGGAGCAGAGTTGAAGGGGGGGGGGGGAGAAAGGAGCAGAGTTGAGGGGGGGGGGAGAAAGGAGCAGAGTTGACGGGGGGGGGGAAAGGAGCAGAGTTGAAGGGGGGGGGAAAGGAGCAGAGTTGAAGGGGGGGGAAAAGGAGCAGAGTTGAAGGGGGGGGAAAGGAGCAGAGTTGAAGGGGGGGGAAAGGAGCAGAGTTGAAGGGGGGGGGAAAGGAGCAGAGTTGAAGGGGGGGGGGGAAAGGAGCAGAGTTGAAGGGGGGGGGGGAAAGGAGCAGAGTTGAAGGGGGGGGGGGAAAGGAGCAGAGTTGAAGGGGGGGGGGAAAGGAGCAGAGTTGAAGGGGGGGGGGAAAGGAGCAGAGTTGAAGGGGGGGGGGAAAAGGAGCAGAGTTGAAGGGGGGGGGGGAAAGGAGCAGAGTTGAAGGGGGGGGGGAAAGGAGCAGAGTTGAAGGGGGGAGGGAAGGAGCAGAGTTGAAGGGGGGGGGGGGGGGGAAGGAGCAGAGTTGAAGGGGGGGGGGGGGAAGGAGCAGAGTTGAAGGGGGGGGGAAGGAGCAGAGTTGAAGGGGGGGGAAAGGAGCAGAGTTGAAGGGGGGGGGAAAGGAGCAGAGTTGAAGGGGGGGGAAAGGAGCAGAGTTGAAGGGGGGGGAAAGGAGCAGAGTTGAAGGGGGGGGAAAAGGAGCAGAGTTGAAGGGGGGGGGGGAAGGGGCGGGGTTGATGGGGGGGAAGGGGCGGGGTTGATGGGGGGGAAGGGGCGGGGTTGATGGGGATCTGCAGTTTGGTTTCAAATGTATTTGACTTCAGTTTATGACACCTCTGAGGTCGGAGTTCACCGACAGGTGCAGCTGACCTACTTCAGGTGGGTTGTATACCCCCATAGATTTGTATGGGGAGAGGAGCAGTTCTGATGGGAGGTAAAGCCCATGGACACAAAGCTCACCATACATATTACAATCTGACCGCACAATCTTTATACAATCAGCTTTAGATATACCAAAACTATGAATGCCAATGGATTGAACAGTTCAGGTCGGCCCTCATATTACAATCAGGCAGGTCTTCATACTACATAGATATTGGTGGAGGTAAAGGAGATTGTACAATCAGATTTTATTGTATGTGGTGAGCCTTGAAAAAGATAATTTTCTGATATAGTTTGATTACACAGTTCTCCAATACACCCCGATCATTCAATGGGCTTATAGAGTGTATAGGAAGGTGTAGTAAAGTTACACATTGGGGGGGGAATTTATGAAACCTGAAGCAGATCAAATCTGGAGTAACTGTGCATGGCAACAAATCAGATCCTCACATCATCTTGTTCAGTAAGCTTTGAAAGTAAAAGACAGAAGCTGATTGGTTGCCAGGCACAGCTGCTCTAGATTGCATCTGTTGCAGTTTTGATCAATTTCCCCCAATGTGTGATTTCACCGTATTACACCCTCTGTAATCCCATTGGATGATCGGGGAGTGTTGGGGTTCCCCTTTAAAGGAGTCATTCCCTGGGAGGACTATGGAGTCGGCCTTCATTAATGTCTCATATACTCATCTCCTGGCTATGATGGTCATCCTCCAACTTCACCAGAGTAACCCACTGAGAACAAATCTATAGATAAGGACTTCACCCGTCCAGAAACAGCATTTTCCGAGGATCAGCAATGACATCCTTCATATTATTCATCGATGATTTACACAAAACCCCCTACAAGAGAAAAAAAAAAAAAGGGAAGGAGGAAGAGGCAGAATGGAATTATATTAGTAATCTTTATTTGTATAAATAATCAAATATTGACCAATGACATCATACAATGATAGGAAGTAATGTTGTCATAAAACTGTCACTGTACCCCTCATATTGGTGAGAACCGGACCAATCAGAGAAATAGATTTCATCTCATCATTGCACTGAGCCGGATGTGAGCAATGCAGCCCAATGGATGTGATGTGACCCTTCTACATGCAAAGCTTCTATTTTATGTATACAGAGCCTCCTCCCTCTCTATTACATCTACAGCCCCTCCTCCCTCTCTATTACATGTACAGAGCTTCCTCCCTCTCTATTACATGTACAGAGCCTCCTCCCTCTCTATTACATGTACAGAGCCTCCTCCCTCTCTATTACATGTACAGAGCCTCCTCCTCTCTATTACATGTACAGCCCCTCCTCCCTCTCTATTACATGTACAGAGCCTCCTCCCTCTCTATTACATGTACAGAGCCTCCTCCCTCTCTATTACATGTACAGAGCCTCCTCCCTCTCCATTACATGTACAGCCCCTCCTCCCTCTCTATTACATGTACAGCCCCTCCTCCCTCTCTATTACATGTACAGCCCCTCCTCCCTCTCTATTACATGTACAGAGCCTCCTCCCTCTCCATTACATGTACAGAGCCTCCTCCCTCTCTATTACATGTACAGCCCCCTCCCTCTCTATTACATGTACAGAGCCTCCTCCCTCTCTATTACATGTACAGAGCCTCCTCCCTCTCCATTACATGTACAGCCCCTCCTCCCTCTCTATTACATGTACAGCCCCCTCCCTCTCTATTACATGTACAGAGCTTCCTCCCTCTCTATTACATGTACAGAGCCTCCTCCCTCTCTATTACATGTACAGAGCCTCCTCCCTCTCTATTACATGTACAGAGCCTCCTCCCTCTCCATTACATGTACAGCCCCTCCTCCCTCTCTATTACATGTACAGAGCCTCCTCCCTCTCTATTACATGTACAGAGCCTCCTCCCTCTCTATTACATGTACAGAGCCTCCTCCCTCTCTATTACATGTACAGAGCGTCCTCCCTCTCTATTACATGTACAGAGCCTCCTCCCTCTCTATTACATGTACAGAGCCTCCTCCCTCTCTATTACATGTACAGAGCCTCCTCCCTCTCTATTACATGTACAGAGCCTCCTCCCTCTCTATTACATGTACAGAGCGTCCTCCCTCTCTATTACATGTACAGAGCGTCCTCTCTATTACATGTACAGCGCCTCCTCCCTCTCTATTACATGTACAGAGCCTCCTCCCTCTCTATTACATGTACAGAGCCTCCTCCCTCTCTATTACATGTACAGAGCCTCCTCCCTCTCTATTACATGTACAGAGCCACCTCCCTCTCTATTACATGTACAGAGCGTCCTCCCTCTCTATTACATGTACAGAGCCTCCTCCCTCTCTATTACATGTACAGAGCGTCCTCCCTCTCTATTACATGTACAGAGCCTCCTCCCTCTCTATTACATGTACAGAGCCTCCTCCCTCTCTATTACATGTACAGCCCCTCCTCCCTCTCTATTACATGTACAGAGCCTCCTCCCTCTCTATTACATGTACAGAGCCTCCTCCCTCTCTATTACATGTACAGAGCCACCTCCCTCTCTATTACATGTACAGAGCGTCCTCCCTCTCTATTACATGTACAGAGTCCTCCCTCTCTATTACATGTACAGAGCCTCCTCCCTCTCTATTACATGTACAGAGCCTCCTCCCTCTCTATTACATGTACAACCCCTCCTCCCTCTCTATTACATGTACAGAGCCTCCTCCCTCTCTATTACATGTACAGAGCCACCTCCCTCTCTATTACATGTACAGAGCGTCCTCCCTCTCTATTACATGTACAGAGCCTCCTCCCTCTCTATTACATGTACAGAGCCTCCTCCCTCTCTATTACATGTACAGCCCCTCCTCCCTCTCTATTACATGTACAGAGCCTCCTCCCTCTCTATTACATGTACAGAGCCTCCTCCCTCCCTATTACATGTACAGCCCCTCCTCCCCCTCTATTACATGTACAGAGCCTCCTCCCTCTCTATTACATGTACAGAGCCTCCTCCCTCTCTATTACATGTACAGAGCCTCCTCCCTCTCTATTACATGTACAGAGCCTCCTCCCTCTCTATTACATGTACAGAGCCTCCTCCCTCTCTATTACATGTACAGAGCCTCCTCCCTCTCTATTACATGTACAGAGCCTCCTCCCTCTCTATTACCTGTACAGCCCCTCCTCCCTCTCTATTACATGTACAGCGCCTCCTCCCTCTCTATTACATGTACAGCCCCTCCTCCCTCTCTATTACATGTACAGCCCCTCCTCCCTCTCTATTACATGTACAGAGCCTCCTCCCTCTCTATTACATGTACAGAGCCTCCTCCCTCTCTTTTACCTGTCACCATATACACTAATTATACTTATTAAGCTGGAAAGTGATTGGTTGGTGGTGGGTGCAGATTTCTCATTCCCTCCATAGAGACTCCATGAGGCGCTTTACAGGCGTTTTAGCGCTAAATATATCGCCTGCAAATCGCCTCTCCTGTCTCTCCAGTGTGATAGTCCGAGTGTTTTCACATTGGAGAGGTGCGCCTGCGGCACTTTACAAAAAAGTCCTGCAAGCAGCATCTTTGGGGTGCTTTAGGAGTGGTGTATACAGCGCTCCTCCACCGCCCCTGAGTGCCGCCGAAGCACCTGAAAAGTGATGTGGCAGCGCTGCTTTGCGGGCGCTATTAACCCCTTCTTCGGCCGCTAACGGGGGATAAAAATGTTGAAAAAAAAATAAAAAAAAAATCACACCCGACCTACCTGTCAACATATACACCGACCTACCTGTCAACATATACACCGACCTACCTGTCACCATATACACTAATCATACACCGACCTACCTGTCACCATATACACTAATCACACCCCGACCTACCTGTCACCATATACACTAATCACACACCGACCTACCTGTCACTATATACACTAATCATACACCGACCTACCTGTCACCATATACACCGACCTACCTGTCACCATATACACTAATCACACACCAACCTACCTGTCACCATATACACTAATCATACACCGACCTACCTGTCACCATATACACTAATCACACCCCGACCTACCTGTCACCATATACACTAATCACACACCGACCTACCTGTCACCATATACACTAATCATACCCCGACCTACCTGTCACCATATACACTAATCACACACCGACCTACCTGTCACCATATACACTAATCATACACCGACCTACCTGTCACCATATACACTAATCACACACCGACCTACCTGTCACCATATACACTAATCATACACCGACCTACCTGTCACCATATACACTAATCATACACCGACCTACCTGTCACCATATACACTAATCATACCCCGACCTACCTGTCATCATATACACTAATTACACACCAACCTACCTGTCACCATATACACTAATCATACACCGACCTACCTGTCACCATATACACTAATCATACACCGACCTACCTGTCACCATATACACTAATCATACCCCGACCTACCTGTCATCATATACACTAATTACACACCAACCTACCTGTCACCATATACACTAATCATACCCCGACCTACCTGTCACCATATACACTAATCACACACCGACCTACCTGTCACTATATACACTAATCATACACCGACCTACCTGTCACCATATACACCGACCTACCTGTCACCATATACACTAATCACACACCAACCTACCTGTCACCAATCATACACCGACCTACCTGTCACCATATACACTAATCACACCCCGACCTACCTGTCACCATATACACTAATCACACCCCGACCTACCTGTCACCATATACACTAATCATACACCGACCTACCTGTCACCATATACACTAATCACACCCCGACCTACCTGTCACCGTATACACTAATCACACCGACCTACCTGTCATCATATACACTAATCATACCCCGACCTACCTGTCACCATATACACTAATCACACCCCGACCTACCTGTCACCATATACACTAATCATACACCGACCTACCTGTCACCATATACACCGACCTACCTGTCACCATATACACTAATCACACCCCGACCTACCTGTCACCATATACACTAATCATACACCGACCTACCTGTCACCATATACACCGACCTACCTGTCACCATATACACTAATCACACACCAACCTACCTGTCACCATATACACTAATCATACACCGACCTACCTGTCACCATATACACTAATCATACACCGACCTACCTGTCACCATATACACTAATCACACCCCAACCTACCTGTCACCATATACACTAATCACACACCGACCTACCTGTCACCATATACACTAATCACACACCGACCTACCTGTCACCATATACACTAATCACACCCAGACCTACCTGTCACCATATACACTAATCATACACCGACCTACCTGTCACCATATACACTAATCACACCCCAACCTACCTGTCACCATATACACTAATCATACACCGACCTACCTGTCACCATATACACTAATCACACCCAACCTACCTGTCACCATATACACTAATCACACCCAACCTACCTGTCACCATATACACTAATCATACACCGACCTACCTGTCACCATATACACTAATCACACACCAACCTACCTGTCACCATATACACTAATCATACACCGACCTACCTGTCACCATATACACTAATCACACACCGACCTACCTGTCACCATATACACTAATCACACACCGACCTACCTGTCACCATATACACTAATCACACCCCAACCTACCTGTCACCATATACACTAATCATACCCGACCTACCTGTCACCATATACACTAATCATACCCGACCTACCTGTCACCATATACACTAATCAAACACCGACCTACCTGTCACCATATACACTAATCACACCCAACCTACCTGTCACCATATACACTAATCACACCCAACCTACCTGTCACCATATACACTAATCACACACCAACCTACCTGTCACCATATACACTAATCATACACCCGACCTACCTGTCACCATATACACTAATCACACCCCGACCTACCTGTCACCATATACACTAATCACACACCGACCTACCTGTCACCATATACACTAATCATACACCGACCTACCTGTCACCATATACACTAATCACACCCCGACCTACCTGTCACCATATACACTAATCATACACCGACCTACCTGTCACCATATACACTAATCATACCCCGACCTACCTGTCACCATATACACTAATCACACCCCGACCTACCTGTCACCATATACACTAATCATACACCGACCTACCTGTCACCATATACACTAATCATACACCGACCTACCTGTCACCATATACACTAATCATACACCGACCTACCTGTCACCATATACACTAATCACACACCGACCTACCTGTCACCATATACACTAATCATACACTGACCTACCTGTCACCATATACACTAATCATACACCGACCTACCTGTCACCATATACACTAATCACACCCCGACCTACCTGTCACCATATACACTAATCATACCCTGACCTACCTGTCACCATATACACTAATCACACCCTGACCTACCTGTCACCATATACACTAATCACACCCTGACCTACCTGTCACCATATACACTAATCATACACCGACCTACCTGTCACCATATACACTAATCATACCCCGACCTACCTGTCACCATATACACTAATCATACACCGACCTACCTGTCACCATATACACTAATCATACCCCGACCTACCTGTCACCATATACACTAATCATACCCCGACCTACCTGTCACCATATACACCGACCTACCTGTCACCATATACACCGACCTACCTGTCACCATATACACTAATCATACCCCGACCTACCTGTCACCATATACACTAATCATACCCCGACCTACCTGTCACCATATACACTAATCATACACCGACCTACCTGTCACCATATACACTAATCATACACCGACCTACCTGTCACCATATACACTAATCATACACCGACCTACCTGTCACCATATACACTAATCACACACCGACCTACCTGTCACCATATACACTAATCACACACCGACCTACCTGTCACCATATACACTAATCATACACCGACCTACCTGTCACCATATACACTAATCACACACCGACCTACCTGTCACCATATACACTAATCATACCCCGACCTACCTGTCACCATATACACTAATCACACACCGACCTACCTGTCACCATATACACTAATCATACACCGACCTACCTGTCACCATATACACTAATCATACACCGACCTACCTGTCACCATATATACTAATCATATACCGACCTACCTGTCACCATATACACTAATCACACACCGACCTACCTGTCACCATATACACTAATCACATCCCGACCTACCTGTCACCATATACACTAATCATACACCCGACCTACCTGTCACCATATACACTAATCATACACCGACCTACCTGTCACCATATACACTAATCATACACCGACCTACCTGTCACCATATACACTAATCACACCCCGACCTACCTGTCACCATATACACTAATCACATCCCGACCTACCTGTCACCATATACACTAATCATACACCCCGACCTACCTGTCACCATATACATACATTCAACACCGACCTACCTGTCACCATATACACTAATCATACACCGACCTACCTGTCACCATATACACTAATCATAACACCGACCTACCTGTCACCATATACACTAATCATACACCCCGACCTACCTGTCACCATATACACTAATCATACACCGACCTACCTGTCACCATATACACTAATCATACACCGACCTACCTGTTACCATATACACTAATCATACACCGACCTACCTGTCACCATATACACCAACCTACCTGTTACCATATAGACTAATCATACACCGACCTACCTGTCACCATATACACTAATCACACCCCGACCTACCTGTCACCATATACACTAATCATACACCCGACCTACCTGTCACCATATACACTAATCATACACCGACCTACCTGTCACCATATACACTAATCATACACCGACCTACCTGTCACCATATACACTAACCATACACCGACCTACCGTCACCATATACACTAATCATATACACCGACCTACCTGTCACCATATACACTAATCACATCCCGACCTACCTGTCACCATATACACTAATCATACACCGACCTACCTGTCACCATATACACTAACCATACACCGACCTACCTGTCACCATATACACTAATCATATACACCGACCTACCTGTCACCATATACACTAATCATACCCCGACCTACCTGTCACCATATACACTAATCATACCCCGACCTACCTGTCACCATATACACTAATCATACCCCGACCTACCTGTCACCATATACACTAATCATACACCGACCTACCTGTCACCATATACACTAATCACACCCCGACCTACCTGTCACCATATACACTAATCACACCCCGACCTACCTGTCACCATATACACTAATCATACCCCGACCTACCTGTCACCATATACACTAATCACACACCGACCTACCTGTCACCATATACACTAATCACACCCCGACCTACCTGTCACCATATACACTAATCATACACCGACCTACCTGTCACCATATACACTAATCATACCCCGACCTACCTGTCACCATATACACTAATCACACCCCGACCTACCTGTCACCATATACACTAATCACACCCCGACCTACCTGTCACCATATACACTAATCATACACCGACCTACCTGTCACCATATACACTAATCATACCCCGACCTACCTGTCACCATATACACTAATCACACCCCGACCTACCTGTCACCATATACACTAATCATACACCGACCTACCTGTCACCATATACACTAATCACACCCCGACCTACCTGTCACCATATACACTAATCATACACCGACCTACCTGTCACCATATACACTAATCATACACCGACCTACCTGTCACCATATACACTAACCATACACCGACCTACCTGTCACCATATACACTAATCATATACACCGACCTACCTGTCACCATATACACTAATCACATCCCGACCTACCTGTCACCATATACACTAATCATACACCGACCTACCTGTCACCATATACACTAACCATACACCGACCTACCTGTCACCATATACACTAATCATATACACCGACCTACCTGTCACCATATACACTAATCATACACCGACCTACCTGTCACCATATACACTAATCATACACCGACCTACCTGTCACCATATACACTAATCATACACCGACCTACCTGTCACCATATACACTAATCATACACCGACCTACCTGTCACCATATACACTAATCATACACCGACCTACCTGTCACCATATACACTAATCACACCCCGACCTACCTGTAACCATATACACTAATCATACACCGACCTACCTGTCACCATATACACTAATCATACACCAACCTACCTGTCACCATATACACTAATCATACACCGACCTACCTGTCACCATATACACTAATCATACACCGACCTACCTGTCACCATATACACTAATCATACACCGACCTACCTGTCATCATATACACTAATCATACACCGACCTACCTGTCACCATATACACTAATCACACCCCGACCTACCTGTCACCATATACACTAACCACACCCCGACCTACCTGTCACCATATACACTAATCATACACCGACCTACCTGTCACCATATACACTAATCATACACCGACCTACCTGTCACCATATACACTAATCACACACCGACCTACCTGTCACCATATACACCAATCATACACCGACCTACCTGTCACCATATACACTAACCACACCCCGACCTACCTGTCACCATATACACTAATCATACACCGACCTACCTGTCACCATATACACTAATCATACACCGACCTACCTGTCACCATATACACTAATCACACCCCGACCTACCTGTCACCATATACACTAATCACACCCCGACCTACCTGTCACCATATACACTAATCATACACCGACCTACCTGTCACCATATACACTAATCATACACCGACCTACCTGTCACCATATACACTAATCATACACCGACCTACCTGTCACCATATACACTAATCACACACCGACCTACCTGTCATCATATACACTAATCATACACCGACCTACCTGTCACCATATACACTAATCACACACCGACCTACCTGTCACCATATACACTAATCACACACCGACCTACCTGTCACCATATACACTAATCATACACCGACCTACCTGTCACCATATACACTAATCATACACCGACCTACCTGTCACCATATACACTAATCATACACCGACCTACCTGTCATCATATACACTAATCACACCCTGACCTACCTGTCACCATATACACTGATAACACTCACACACAGTGTAGCGCAGTACAAGGGGGATATTTGGGGTTCCATATTACAGAATATGATCTATAGGGGGATGGGATAGTATAATAGAAGAGATTTGTACGGTGCTGTACATGAAGGGATAAAAGTCGTGTTTATAGAAAGAAGTGACTGTACTGATGTCTGCGGATCACCTTTCACAATGTAATTGTTTGTTAGGTTAAGAGGGGAAAACCAAGAAAACCACTTGCGGAGTGCCAATAGGAAGGAAGTCCTTCACATTTCAGTATCAAATACAGATCCGGTCATTGTTTACATTCATCTATTTTCCATGTATTACATTAGTCAGTGATCACTCTCAGGAATAGTGTGAGAGGAGGACTCCTCTCTGTCCTGTATATATAATACACAATGATAATATTCTGACATCACTATCAGGAATAGTTGATCAGTGAGTGCAGAGATCAGGGTACAGCCCGGACACCGAGTACATCACCGACCCACCGAGACATGATCTGTCCATCCATTTCTCCTGTGTATGGAGGTGAGTGCACATCCCGGGGGGCAGAGCCATGACAGCGGGGGAGGGAGGACAGTGATGTTTGGGGGGGTGTGTAGGGGGAGGGGGGTGCAGAGATGTGTGTGTAGGGGGAGGGGGTGCAGAGAGATGTGTGTAGGGGGGAGGGGGTGCAGAGAGATGTGTGTAGGGGGGAGGGGGGGGTGAAGAGATGTGTGTGTAGGGGGGAGGGGGGGTGCAGAGATGTGTGTAGGGGGAGGGGGGTGCAGAGATGTGTGTGTAGGGGGAGGGGGGTGCAGAGATGTGTGTGTAGGGGGAGGGGGGGTGCAGAGATGTGTGTGTGTAGGGGGAGGGGGGGTGCAGAGATGTGTGTGTAGGGGGGAGGGGGGTGCAGAGATGTGTGTGTGTAGGGGGAGGGGGGGGTGTAGAGATGTGTGTTGGGGGAGGGGGGTGAGATGTGTGTAGGGGGGGAGGGGGGTGAGATGTGTGTAGGGGGGGAGGGGGGTGAGATGTGTGTAGGGGGGAGGGGGTGCAGAGATGTGTGTGTAGGGGGAGGGGGGTGCAGAGATGTGTGTGTAGGGGGAGGGGGGGTGCAGAGATGTGTGTGTAGGGGGAGGGGGGGTGCAGAGATGTGTGTGTAGGGGGAGGGGGGGTGCAGAGATGTGTGTAGGGGGGAGGGGGGGTGCAGAGATGTGTGTAGGGGGAGGGGGGGTGCAGAGATGTGTGTGTAGGGGGAGGGGGGTGCAGAGATGTGTGTGTAGGGGGAGGGGGGGTGCAGAGATGTGTGTGTAGGGGGAGGGGGGGTGCAGAGATGTGTGTGTAGGGGGAGGGGGGTGCAGAGATGTGTGTGTAGGGGGAGGGGGGTGCAGAGATGTGTGTGTAGGGGGAGGGGGGGTGCAGAGATGTGTGTGTAGGGGGAGGGGGGGTGCAGAGATGTGTGTAGGGGGAGGGGGGGTGCAGAGATGTGTGTGTAGGGGAGGGGGGTGCAGAGATGTGTGTGTAGGGGGAGGGGGGTGCAGAGATGTGTGTAGGGGGAGGGGGGGTGCAGAGATGTGTGTGTAGGGGAGGAGGGGTGCAGAGATGTGTGTGTAGGGGGAGGGGGGGTGCAGAGATGTGTGTAGGGGAGGGGGGGTGCAGAGATGTGTGTAGGGGAGGAGGGGTGCAGAGATGTGTGTAGGGGAGGAGGGGTGCAGAGATGTGTGTGTAGGGGGGGTGCAGAGATGTGTGTGTGTAGGGGGAGGGGGGTGCAGAGATGTGTGTGTAGGGGGAGGGGGGTGCAGAGATGTGTGTGTAGGGGGAGGGGGGGTGCAGAGATGTGTGTGTAGGGGGAGGGGGGTGCAGAGATGTGTGTGTAGGGGGAGGGGGTGCAGAGATGTGTGTGTAGGGGGAGGGGGGTGCAGAGATGTGTGTGTAGGGGGAGGGGGGTGCAGAGATGTGTGTGTAGGGGGAGGGGGGTGCAGAGATGTGTGTGTAGGGGGAGGGGGTGCAGAGATGTGTGTGTAGGGGGAGGGGGGGTGCAGAGATGTGTGTGTAGGGGGAGGGGGGGTGCAGAGATGTGTGTGTAGGGGGAGGGGGGGTGCAGAGATGTGTGTGTAGGGGGAGGGGGGTGCAGAGATGTGTGTGTAGGGGGAGGGGGGTGCAGAGATGTGTGTGTAGGGGGAGGGGGGTGCAGAGATGTGTGTGTAGGGGGAGGGGGGGTGCAGAGATGTGTGTGTAGGGGGAGGGGGGGTGCAGAGATGTGTGTAGGGGGAGGGGGGGTGCAGAGAGGTGTGTGTAGGGGAGGGGGGTGCAGAGATGTGTGTGTAGGGGGAGGGGGGTGCAGAGATGTGTGTGTGGAGGGGGGTGCAGAGATGTGTGTGTAGGGGGAGGGGGGGGTGCAGAGATGTGTGTGTAGGGGGAGGGGGGGTGCAGAGAGGTGTGTGTAGGGGAGGGGGGTGCAGAGATGTGTGTGTAGGGGGAGGGGGGTGCAGAGATGTGTGTGTAGGGGGGAGGGGGGTGCAGAGATGTGTGTGTAGGGGGGAGGGGGTGCAGAGATGTGTGTGTAGGGGGAGGGGGGTGCAGAGATGTGTGTGTAGGGGGGAGGGGGTGCAGAGATGTGTGTGTAGGGGGAGGGGGGTGCAGGGATGTGTGTGTAGGGGGGAGGGGGGGCAGAGATGTGTGTGTAGGGGGGGTGCAGAGATGTGTGTGTGTAGGGGGAGGGGGGTGCAGAGATGTGTGTGTAGGGGGAGGGGGGTGCAGAGATGTGTGTGTAGGGGGAGGGGGGGTGCAGAGATGTGTGTGTAGGGGGAGGGGGGTGCAGAGATGTGTGTGTAGGGGGAGGGGGTGCAGAGATGTGTGTGTAGGGGGAGGGGGGGTGCAGAGATGTGTGTGTAGGGGGAGGGGGGTGCAGAGATGTGTGTGTAGGGGGAGGGGGGTGCAGAGAGGTGTGTGTAGGGGGAGGGGGGTGCAGAGAGGTGTGTGTGGGGGGGAGGGGGGGTGCAGAGATGTGTGTGTAGGGGGAGGGGGGGTGCAGAGAGGTGTGTGTGGGGGGGAGGGGGGGTGCAGAGATGTGTGTGTAGGGGGAGGGGGGTGCAGAGATGTGTGTGTAGGGGGGGGGTGCAGAGATGTGTGTGTAGGGGGGGGGGGTGCAGAGAGGTGTGTGTAGGGGGAGGGGGTGCAGAGATGTGTGTGTAGGGGGAGGGGGGTGCAGAGATGTGTGTGTAGGGGGAGGGGGGTGCAGAGATGTGTGTGTAGGGGGAGGGGGGTGCAGAGAGGTGTGTGTGGGGGGGAGGGGGGGTGCAGAGATGTGTGTGTAGGGGGAGGGGGGGTGCAGAGAGGTGTGTGTAGGGGGAGGGGGGTGCAGAGAGGTGTGTGTGGGGGGAGGGGGGTGCAGAGAGGTGTGTGTAGGGGGAGGGGGGGTGCAGAGAGGTGTTCCTGTAGTATTTTTGGGGCGACTTCAGGCGACTTGCATTGACTTCTATACAGAAGTCGTTTTGCAAGTCGCAGCTGAAGTTGTGTGCAGGTCGCCTGCAAGTCGTGCCCCCCCTGTGTGAACCGGCACTAAGGCTGGCCATACACGGGTCAAATTTTGAAAGAATTTTCTTTTGAAAATCAGATAATTTGTGAGTTTTGTGATCTGATGGCACCACCATTGATTTCAAAATTCGACCAAACGAGCCTTCAATTTCACCTCCCATTGCTACAGGAAAGAATTTTCATGGCTGGGAATCTTTCCGGTAGATCTCTTTTCTTGCACATTTCTCATACGATTCTCCCATCATTGATTAGAAAATCGTTTGTTTTTCTAAAAATTTTCAGCATGTCCGATTCCTCGAATTCGATGGCCGTATGAAAATCGCCTGTTGCTGCAGCTCCACTAATGGTGCGAAATACAAATGGAAATTCTTAGATAAGATTTTCTAAAAGAAAATTCTTTGGAAATGTGACCCGTGTATGGCCGGCCGATCACAGATTTAGGTCGGGATCACAGCGGTACAACAAACGATCTGACATTGGGGGCTCAGGTCACATGATGTGTACAAATCAATGATTCTCTATGGGAGTCTTAACTGATCCGACTTTGAAAATCCTCCCTGAACTACTTTGGTCCGACTTCAGCCCATTGAAGATCATTGAATCGGATCCTCGTCCTCGACATCCGACATCCGACATCCGACATGTGATTACAGCAGGAGAAAGAATTGATGTCACTCTGGGATTGTTTTGATTGGTCAAAGGAAAAGTCCGATCAAAGTAATATCTGTTCATTTAAGTCAGATGGAATTAGGACCAATTGTAGGAGAGCAAAGTAGGATTTTTTCCAAACACTTTCCACCCCAATGCATCTGATATGAGGAGCTATTCTGAAGCGAGCTGAGAGTGGAGAGGGGGGGCAGTGATGGAGAGGAGAGGAGAGGAGAGGGGGGCAGTGATGGAGAGGAGAGGAGAGGAGAGCAGAGCAGAGCAGTGATGGAGAGGAGAGGAGAGGAGAGCAGAGCAGAGCAGTGATGGAGAGGAGAGGAGAGGAGAGCAGAGCAGAGCAGTGATGGAGAGGAGAGCAGAGGAGAGCAGAGCAGAGCAGAGCAGTGATGGAGAGGAGAGCAGAGCAGTGATGGAGAGGAGAGCAGAGCAGTGATGGAGAGGAGAGCAGAGCAGAGCAGTGATGGAGAGGAGAGCAGAGCAGAGCAGTGATGGAGAGGAGAGCAGAGGAGAGGAGAGGAGAGCAGAGCAGTGATGGAGAGGAGAGCAGAGCAGTGATGGAGAGGAGAGCAGAGCAGTGATGGAGAGGAGAGCAGAGCAGTGATGGAGAGGAGAGCAGAGCAGTGATGGAGAGGAGAGCAGAGCAGTGATGGAGAGGAGAGCAGTGATGGAGAGGAGAGCAGAGCAGTGATGGAGAGGAGAGCAGAGGAGAGGAGAGCAGAGCAGTGATGGAGAGGAGAGCAGAGGAGAGGAGAGCAGAGCAGTGATGGAGAGGAGAGCAGAGGAGAGGAGAGCAGAGCAGTGATGGAGAGGAGAGCAGAGGAGAGCAGAGCAGAGCAGAGGAGAGGAGAGCAGAGCAGTGATGGAGAGGAGAGCAGAGCAGTGATGGAGAGGAGAGCAGAGCAGTGATGGAGAGGAGAGCAGAGCAGTGATGGAGAGCAGAGCAGTGATGG
Organism: Lithobates clamitans; assembly: GCA_037952925.1. NCBI lineage: Eukaryota > Metazoa > Chordata > Amphibia > Anura > Ranidae > Lithobates > Lithobates clamitans. The sequence goes on along the minus strand of JBBGZY010001429.1, from coordinate 4,252 downwards.
AGAGCAGAGCAGAGGAGAGGAGAGCAGAGCAGTGATGGAGAGGAGAGCAGAGCAGTGGAGAGCAGAGCAGAGCAGTGATGGAGAGGAGAGCAGAGGAGAGGAGAGCAGAGCAGTGATGGAGAGGAGAGCAGAGCAGTGATGGAGAGGAGAGCAGAGCAGTGATGGAGAGGAGAGCAGAGCAGTGATGGAGAGGAGAGCAGAGCAGTGATGGAGAGGAGAGCAGAGCAGTGATGGAGAGGAGAGCAGAGGAGAGGAGAGCAGAGCAGTGATGGAGAGGAGAGCAGAGGAGAGGAGAGCAGAGCAGTGATGGAGAGGAGAGCAGAGCAGTGATGGAGAGGAGAGCAGAGGAGAGGAGAGCAGAGCAGTGATGGAGAGGAGAGCAGAGGAGAGCAGAGCAGAGGAGAGGAGAGCAGAGCAGTGATGGAGAGGAGAGCAGAGCAGTGATGGAGAGGAGAGCAGAGCAGTGATGGAGAGGAGAGCAGAGCAGTGATGGAGAGGAGAGCAGAGGAGAGGAGAGCAGAGCAGTGATGGAGAGGAGAGCAGAGCAGTGATGGAGAGGAGAGCAGAGCAGTGATGGAGAGGAGAGCAGAGCAGTGATGGAGAGGAGAGCAGAGGAGAGGAGAGCAGAGCAGTGATGGAGAGGAGAGCAGAGGAGAGGAGAGCAGAGCAGTGATGGAGAGGAGAGCAGAGGAGAGGAGAGCAGAGCAGTGATGGAGAGGAGAGCAGAGCAGTGATGGAGAGGAGAGCAGAGGAGAGGAGAGCAGAGCAGTGATGGAGAGCAGAGCAGTGATGGAGAGGAGAGCAGAGGAGAGCAGAGCAGTGATGGAGAGCAGAGCAGTGATGGAGAGCAGAGCAGAGGAGAGGAGAGCAGAGGAGAGGAGAGCAGAGCAGTGATGGAGAGGAGAGCAGAGGAGAGGAGAGCAGAGCAGTGATGGAGAGGAGAGCAGAGGAGAGGAGAGCAGAGCAGTGATGGAGAGGAGAGCAGAGGAGAGCAGAGCAGAGCAGTGATGGAGAGGAGAGCAGAGCAGTGATGGAGAGGAGAGCAGAGCAGTGATGGAGAGGAGAGCAGAGCAGTGATGGAGAGGAGAGCAGAGGAGAGGAGAGCAGAGCAGTGATGGAGAGGAGAGCAGAGGAGAGGAGAGCAGAGCAGTGATGGAGAGGAGAGCAGAGGAGAGCAGAGCAGTGGAGAGCAGAGCAGAGCAGTGATGGAGAGGAGAGCAGAGGAGAGGAGAGCAGAGCAGTGATGGAGAGGAGAGCAGAGCAGTGATGGAGAGGAGAGCAGAGCAGTGATGGAGAGGAGAGCAGAGCAGTGATGGAGAGGAGAGCAGAGCAGTGATGGAGAGGAGAGCAGAGCAGTGATGGAGAGGAGAGCAGAGGAGAGGAGAGCAGAGCAGTGATGGAGAGGAGAGCAGAGCAGTGATGGAGAGGAGAGCAGAGCAGTGATGGAGAGGAGAGCAGAGGAGAGCAGAGCAGAGGAGAGGAGAGCAGAGCAGTGATGGAGAGGAGAGCAGAGCAGTGATGGAGAGGAGAGCAGAGCAGTGATGGAGAGGAGAGCAGAGGAGAGGAGAGCAGAGCAGTGATGGAGAGGAGAGCAGAGCAGTGATGGAGAGGAGAGCAGAGCAGTGATGGAGAGGAGAGCAGAGGAGAGGAGAGCAGAGCAGTGATGGAGAGGAGAGCAGAGGAGAGGAGAGCAGAGCAGTGATGGAGAGGAGAGCAGAGGAGAGGAGAGCAGAGCAGTGATGGAGAGCAGAGCAGTGATGGAGAGGAGAGCAGAGGAGAGCAGAGCAGTGATGGAGAGCAGAGCAGTGATGGAGAGCAGAGCAGAGGAGAGGAGAGCAGTGATGGAGAGGAGAGCAGAGCAGTGATGGAGAGGAGAGCAGAGCAGTGATGGAGAGGAGAGCAGAGCAGTGATGGAGAGGAGAGCAGAGCAGTGATGGAGAGGAGAGCAGTGATGGAGAGGAGAGGAGAGGAGAGGAGAGGAGGGCAGTGATGGTGGAGGAGAGGAGAATTCATATATAATAAAATGTCATATGAGGACCTATAACTACATCATCCAGCTCTTGCAGTACAGAGGTGTTAGTAGATCTATCCGGAGATTGTACAATTAGATGCAGTAGCAGCAAATTTTTTTTTGGGGGGGGGGGCCACAAACCCCCCCTGGTCAGGAGCCCAGAACTTACCCCATGTATGGTGGGCAGGGCTTCCCTCCGGGCGATTGGCAGCGACTTCTCCCTCCCCCGCTCTCCTTCTCAGCATCACGGCGGCTTCCACTGTGTGTCTCCTCCCCCGCCAATTGGAATGCTTCTCCTTTCAACCAATTTGAAAACGGGTCTCAGACCAGCTTCCTGATTGGCAGGGAGGAGAATCAGTGTGACCATAGCTAATATTGAAGATGGAAGCTGATTGGTTGCCTCTCTTGTTTCAGTTCTAGTAATTCCCCCCTCCCCCACAAACAATAAGATTTCTTGGGGAAGATTGTAAACCAGAAACACCGATAAATCCCAGAATACCTTCACCGATCTGACAACAGAGGAGCCCTGGAAATAAATGCAGTTCCCTCCTCCTCCACAGGGGGGACACAAAGCAAGGACTGGCAGTCAAAGCATATTGCAGTTCCCTCTTCCTCCATAGGGTGGCAGCACACAGCTCCAGGGACTGCAGTTCCCTCTTCCTCCATGGGGTGGCAGCAAATCTACAATTCCAGGGAATGTCAGTCGGTTCCTCCGGTGTATTTTCTCTCCGGTGTGAGATGAAATCTCCGGACACTCCCCGCTCTTCTCACCCCACATCTCCGCTTCCCGCTGATCACATCCCCGTACAGATCCCCGGTGTTCTCCAACACACAATACGATCTCCTCTCTCTCTCCATCGCCTCTCCTCTGACACTTCTTATACACTCAACCAATCAGCACCCTACATGTCAGTCCCCGCCCATGAGCCGTGTGCAGTGGTGGGCGTGGTCACAGCAATGTCTCCGTGTTCTGATTGGCTGTACACAGTATTAGATCAGATACAATGTATCTGTTATATCTTTATAGGAAATATATAGAGAGGAGTGTACAGGGAGGGGATGGGAGTTACATCACGTGATCCCACATTTCTCTGATCACAGGAGGAAATTGTTTTAACCCCTTACCTACCAGAACAGTTCTATCATTTTTGCACACATGTTAAAGTCTGCATTTTTTTAAATAGAAATGACTGCAACAGCCCAAAAGGTATTTATTTTCTGACAGCAGAGGCCCTGGATATATATATACAGTATATATATATACATGTAGGGGACATGATCTCCTTTTTGAACCCCCTGTATAGAGAGGAGTGATCACCACATGTGGGTCAGATTGCTGCGGCAGGAAGGAGACTCCTAAAGCCTCGTACACCATATGAAAATCAGAAGGGAAAATTCATAAAGCTACTTTCACACTGAGGCGCTTTACAGGCGCTACAATGCTAAAAATAAGACCTGCATATCGCCTGTATAGCGCCTCTCCTGTGTCTCCAGTGTGGGAGCCCGAGGACTTTCACACTAGGGCGGTGCGCTTGCTGGACGGTAAAAAAAAATTCCTTCAAGCCGCATCTTTGCAGCGCTGTAGAAGCCATATAGTGGCGCTAAGTAAGAAGCCTAAGACAAGCTCTCTGCGGATTTTCGGATCGTTAGTACGGTGCTTTTGACAGCTGATTTCTCTTTTTCGGATGTGAACTCAACATCTGATTTTCGGATGGTCAGTACAGAAATCGTCACACAAAAGTCGAAAGTACAAACACACATGATCAGAATCAAGGAATGACCGGGAAGAGGTCGGTGTTGTAAACTACCGTTCATAATCTAGAATTAACATTCGTGACGCGGCAATTGATGAAATGACGAAATGCAGCGCACAATTCTCATCTTCTATAATGGGATAATAATGAAGCTGCTTTGCTGGTGATACTGATGGAGTTATGCCAAACTTATTTTAACCGATTCAGCCCTGGAAGATTTTACCCCCTTCCTGACCAGGGCACTTTTTGCGATTCGGCACTGCGTTGCTTTAACTCACAATTGCGCAGTCGTGTGATGTTGTTCCCAAACAAAGTTGACGTCCTTTTTTTCCCACAAATAGAACTTTCTTTTGGTGGTATTTGATCACCTCTGCGGTTTTTATTTTTTGCGCTATAAACAAAAAAAGAGCGACAATTTTGAAAAAAACACAATATGTTTTACTTTTTGCTATAATAAATATCCCCCAAAAATATATATATAAAAAAA